>JBAJNP010004268.1:0-24741 GCA_036877545.1 Yasuhikotakia modesta | reverse complement strand
ACACACACACACACACACACACACACACACACACACACACACACACACACACACACACACACTGTGGTTACACACAGACCCCCAACCACACCATCTCTGACTATTCATCAATAATCAATAACGTAACAATATCCCACAGCTATATGAGCTAATGCAAACAAACACGTTTTGCATGCGACACGACTAGCCGCTAAGCACCTATTAGCATACCGCTCAAATTAGCATAACCCTCCCACAAACTTTCCAAGAACAAAAACATCTTCTGGACATTTGGCTTCATCTCAAAGCAACTTTTAAGGGACTACGATGAAGTAATTTCTGTCTTTGAGCACTAAAACAAAGGAGAACGCATCTACAGCTGCTGCGTTCACACGTTTGCCTTCTGTTGCACGGCGATGCGACTCCGAGACGGGACGTAGTGTCCGCACCGGCTCGAACGATTCTGGCCTCAAGGGCCCCATTAACATGAAAGGGCCGAGAACTCACACAAACACGGCTGTGTAGAATCGATACAAAGCTTTGCCACACAACAGACCAGACTGTTTTAGTTTATTCATCCAAGACAGCACTTCAGGCCCTCGTATTTAAATTTGAAAGAGAAAATAAATGGCTGGAAAAGGGAGAAAAATGAAACGCAGAGCAGGACAGAAATCTAGCGCTTATGATGAATTTGTGGGATGTTAATTGATATCATAAGTGAATTTCTCAGCATGGTCTGTGGTGAGCATAAATCTGTGACGCAAGCTAGAGACGGAAATATAACAAACACATGACAAATACAAGATGATGATTAAACGGACAAATGAATAAACAATATTAATGAGACAACAGCACATTTATAATAGAATAAAGGATGTTTAACATTATGGTTGGTTAGAACCATCTACTAATAGAGTATTGAAGTCGCTAGTAAGTTAACTTAGCCATTTAATCTTTAAAGAGGATGCAGTTAAAGAGTCGCTCTTTAGCACGCTGGCAGATGCTAACAGAAAACAGACTGTTAAAGCATCTTTGTATGTTGCTCTGAATTCATCCTCTCCAGCAGCACAAATTTACCACCTCCAACAAAATCACAAAGACACACAGATTTGGTGAAAATCGCCTGCTGTGAACAAAATTATGAATAATTTATACGTCTCCAAGAACTGCGCTTAACGCCTATTTAATGCTAATAACTCATCTGATCGGTGTCTGTGAACGACTCCATAAACCAGCCAAATCACACAGGTCAACTAGTCACTAACTCAACGACTAGTCAGTTAAAAAGATCGCCGAGAGGAGATTTTGAGCACAGGATGAGTGTTTGTAATGCAGTAAATGTCATGCTTGCGTGTCGTACCGCTGAGCCTCTTGTCAATTAGTTTCTCAGAGGAAAAGATTACAGTGTGGTTTGAATATTGCTTTATAAGAACAGGGTGTCACAGACGTCAACAAGCTGAGAGCTTCTGGCCCCAGTGCATCATGGGAAAATGGCCCTGTGGGCTTTTAGCTTTGGCATCCAGAGCGGAGAGGAGACAAGCTAAAGATCTTCCCAGACTCACACCGAAGAGAGAGAGAGATCTGATTTTTAAACACAACCATTCTCACTACAGTAATACAGTGATCTGGAATTTTCTTCATGTAAAAAAACATCTTATCATGTTTCATTGTAAAGATCTCTTGCATGCCCTGAAGCAGAAACACACAATAGAAAAATATCAGCCAACAGCAGGATTTTTCATGTGAACTGACAGCTATAGGAAATCACGGCTTATTTTAAACACACAGTAAACTTTTCTTTTCTATAGGTTTTAGTTTTCACTTCTGAAAATGATAAAGTTAAACTGCCAAACTATATCACAACATAGTCTTTTAATCTTATTACTATTAAAGCTGTGATGTGTAACTTTTGCCTCTCTGTCGCCATCTCTGTTCAAAACTAAAATTATGTCAAGTAACCTGCCGTTTTATTAAATCAAGTTTTCTTAACCCAATAAAGTTACAGGCCTCAGCTATAATAAATGTTTCTACTAATTTAATAGTCTCTATTTAAACAATATGTTTAGAGGTTGTGCAATAAAACATCTTTATCAAAATATCTATGCAGTGTAAGCTGAGAACAGCTTAAAAACAGGAGACCGGACACATGCTGTGCACAGATCTTAAAATTTCAAGTCTCCTCATGCTTGCATTTGCATTCATACACAGTTAAACACAATCCCTCTTCTGTTTAAACAACACAGACGACAGTGTCTGTCTTTGATCAGCGCCAGGGCTGTGAACGAAACGGACAGAATCAGATTTTGGAAACAGAGATGGACAGAGAGAATCTCCATGAATTATCTTGTCTTTGAAGTCACCACAGAGACTCAGCAGCAGGTGCGAGTGTTCTCGCTGGGCGCGGGTGCAATACCTGCACGTTTGCAGACTCGAGCATTTCAGCCTAGCAACCCCACTGAATGAAATTCACTAATGAGAAAAAACTCCTTTAAGTCTTTTAAGAAAAGCTATTTAAAGGAAAAACATGCCAGGAATGTAAAACAAAAAACAACTTTTTAAAATGCCGCCGTTTTCAACTTCTTGAAACGCTTAATCTAAAGGACAAAGAGATAAAAAAACCTTTTGGTCATGCACAAACTCACATTCAGGGAAACGAGGGAAAAAAAAAAATCACACAAAAACAGGAGTTAACTCTCATCTGAATGCCCCAGTGTTTTAGCTACTTTTTGTGTCACTTTGTGAGCACTGCTCACTCTTTACCCCCTGTAAAGGGGTAAAACATGGCTGTTATGCCAACACAGACATCTATGGGAAGCTGGGTAGTGGGGGGGTAAATAGCTTTCTCAGATCAGCCGCTGCTATAGAGCCTAAATTAAAGTGAACCTCGGCCGTGTCCCCTGCTGTGACCCTGACCTCATGTCATCATCGTGTATCTTTACTAATGTCCTGCGGCAACACATGAGATGACATCACAGCCAACAGTGTGCTGGAACCACTGACAACACTCACTGAATGCTTATGTTAAACTGGATATTTCTGCTTGAGCAATCGCTTAAGAACATTTCAGCACAGATTCAAGAAAGAGAGAGAGAAACAGAAATAGTGAGATACATCAAGCCTGAAAAAAAATGCAGATTTTTGAGTTTTATCTCCCAGCTTTAACTCACAAACACCTTTTTATCCTGAGACATAAATTATAAACGCACTGAATCTGCATCTCTGCAGCAGAAACACTGCAGCGGCTCATAAACACAGAGAAGCGCAGTCATGTTTTAGAGATGCAGCGCTCAGCGTCTACAGCTGATGAAACATCTCACATTCATCACCAAACATCCCAGTGTAACGAAGACCAAAACAACAACACCTCTCAGTCACAACAAGCACTACAATTGTCTTATCTCTCTGTGCGCTTGCTCAGCTGTCACGCCTGAAATACTGCTTCATTAACGTTTCAAATCTCTCTGTTACTTTTCAATACAGAAAACACAGAGACAGCTGTACACCAGTCACGATTAGACCAGTCATGAGTGGACCTACATTTAAACTTCTGCAAGTGAATTTTTAAAGCAAAAATAGTCCGTATGACCTGACAGATACACCACTAAACCGTTCTCCTAACATCACTCCAGTCTGTGTGAAGTCACACTTTAAAACCTCCTTTTAACTCCAATAAACCTCCTGAGATATGAACGAGAAACCTATGAGCGTTAAACACCATCTTATCTTTTAATTTGTTTGCGCAAGTCTTTTTTGGGCTGAAAAATTCTACTGCAGCGTTTCATGCCAGTTAAAGTCAGTGGAATGCTGCTGTTTTTGCAATTATTGCACTCGCAGCAGAAGTTTGCTGCAGAACTTTTCCAGGATTTCCACAACAAAACAGCAGCTCGGCCCCACACCCACTTCCTCCCATTCTCTTCTGAAAGGAAGCAGAACCGGCCGTCAGCTCGTTCCCACAAAACTTCCCCTGCAGGTCTCGCACCGGAGCGCTACGATCGTGGCGCCCTCGCTCGAGAACTCGGAAGCGTTCTCCTCATAAACGCAACAATTTCACACATTTTTGGTTCAGGAAAATGAAACTCATATTTTTGCCCTTTTCACTTTGCCAAATGACAAGGTCCCGCCTTTTGGCTTCTTGCAGCAAATTAAAAGCCAAAGAGCAGAAGACAGGCAGCTCTGCATGCCGAGGTTAACTGTTTTTGCTGGGTTTGGGTTTTGCCACATGTGCTCTGGGCCGGGGAGGAGAGGATTTTGTGGTCGGAGCGAGACCAAACCGAGGTACCACTCATGTCTGCTCACCGAGTCCGTCTCACAAAATCTTGAGGCTTGTATGGTTTACAAACAAGAGAAAATAGCCGTTTTCAATATCCTCAGTTCAGATTAAAGCCAACATGTTTACTTGATTCCAAAATACTTATGAGGAGGACTGTTAAGACAGCACATGTGTGGGCTACCCAGTGCAACGCGGATCTTAAGCTTGGTTTTGGAAAACGTTCTACACCAATACAACACCAATATGCTGGATTTCATTCATCTAGATTTTAGAAACGTTCACTTCAGAAACAGCTTTTAAAATCTTGCTACTTCTTGTATGGAGCAACATGCATTGGAAAATGCGCTTTAAAAATAAATCTAAAACCTCTGATTCTGAGTTTTTATACTGACATTAGAATCATTAACTCAGGATCGAACCTCCAACCTTTCCTCAGACCTTTAAACACTTATTTACCAACAAGCTGTAGAAGACACTACATAAAACAAACACTACATAGGTGACCTACAAAATGACTGATATGCAGGAATCAACAAGCCAAAACTGCAAATTCTCATAATATAAACAAAACTAATGATGTCTAAGTAAACGGTTTAAATTTACATGCGGTGTGGGAACCTTAAAAAACACAATCCTGTTCATTGTACAATAACTGCAGCTCAATCGCTAACGTTAGCAAAGGTCAGAAAAACCTGCGTGTTTATTACAGGAGCATCGCAGCCAGACTAAACTCTTCTGCCAAGAGCAGATGATTCCCTCCAGCAGAGACACTACTGTGATCATTTTTCACATGTTGACTTTGCCGAAAGTTTCTGCTGTGACTGCGTGTCGACATCACGGCACAGAAATGTTCAGCAAAGAGGCAATTTGGCGTTCAGTCTCGAGCTCTCGCGCTCCCCGGTGCGTCGAATGCTGAAACAAACAAACGTTAGGGCAGATAATGATGGTCTTTGTGAATCTGTTTATGCAAATATATACTGCGTGAGGCAACACACTTTAAACAGCAGTTTAAACCAGGAGGCGGAATCATTCATTGTTGAAGACACTCCCAAACCGCATAACCCCACCCACTTAACGGTGCATCGCCCACTTACCTTTGGCCATTTAGGGTTAAGGAGGCGGGCTTTGACCGCGTCGTCGAGGGCGGTCTGGTACTGGCCTAGTTTGAGGTGGGCGGCTGAGCGGTTGCTGTACAGGATGCAGTTCTGCGGGTCGGCGCGCAGGGCCTCGCCGTACAGCTTCACTGCCGTCTGGAAGTCTCCCAGTTGGCACGCCTCGTTGCTCTGCCGCACCTTCTCCATGAACTCTGCCTTGCTGAGGCTCCGCCCCTCGGCCGCGGCGTGCACCACCCGGCCCAGCTCTCGTGGTCCAAACAGACCAAACTGCACAGAAGATGAACACATCAGAGAGACGCATTAGTGGATTCTGAATATTACAGGCAAGAGTTGCCCTTCATGGTCAAAAAAGGTGCCATTTAAACAGCGAAATTCCTGTACAGGGTTTCCTTGCTCTCATGGTGACACTGTAACATCACAACACCAAACTCTCCTGCCAGCTGTTTACTGAAAATATACTGCAAATATGGCTCACAAAATATTGACATGATCATGATGTCACAACTATTAGCATATAATAACCCAGCATTTAAACCTTGACCTAGTTACGTGACCTAGTCCACTGCTAGCAAACGTAGAAGAAAAATTAAATATAATATGTTAAATATGTTAAATTTAAAACACTGTGATAAGAAATAACACAATGTTCATTATAATTCACCTGTTTCAGGTATAAGTGTTGAAAACAACAGCAGTTTTGCAGAGTTTAAGGATTAAACATTTTTTTGTAAACCTCACAGTACAAATTAAACCCTTTAAAAACACAAAGCGCTGAAGTAAAGAGTCGGTTGAACAGACCTAACGCAAGATTAAACCACAGACTGCAGAGACACTGGGTTAATACAAATGAACTCAGATGAGGCTGTGAAGGGTATAATGTTACCCAGAATGCTGTGCGACTCCTTTGAGAAACACTAACACAGAAGTTCTGCACACTACAGAAAGCAGAGGGTTATTTTTGCGTTATGGCCCACATGGAATCTGCACTGAATATTTCGGCTCATTTATTAATGTTTTCAGCTACCGATAGGAACAGAATACTCAGCTCTCATTTAACTCCCTAGCTAACTGGGTACGTTCTCAGAACATTGGCTAATGTTCTCTAAAAGTCGTATACCAAAACTGTTATTCTTAAATTGTTAGACGTTAATGTTGTCAGACCAAAATAAAAACCAAAACATTAGAATGACCTGCAGATGGATAAGAAAATAGAAAGCAATGATAATCTGATCCAAAATGACATTTATTCATAAAGCTAAAGTCATTTTTACCAAATAGAAACACTAAATAATAATATTATATAATCTGAAGTCTTGACTGTTTCTTGGTCACGGGTGCTGCATTAAAACTGAACGCAGCACACGGTGTTAATGTGAGATGGTGCTCAGTGTTTTGGCTGTGAGGTCGACTCCTCAGGGAGACACACAGCAGTGGCCCCTGCTGACTTCAGACAACGCAGGAAATTTATGACCGGCCACCTAACAGTTTCACATCTGGAGAAATCCCAAGAGAGAAAGAGAGAAACAGCAAGCAAAGAAAAAGCGTTTTCAGCCTCTCCTCTCTCCTGTAATCTCACACAGGCCACGCCCCCCTTCTCCTCTGCAGGAATTGTGGGATAGCGCGGCAGGGTAATTACTTCCAGAGGCAGCGAGGAAGAGCTGGAGTGCATGAACGAGAGAGTGAAGGAGAGAGAGAGGACAGAAATACAGCCGCCAGAGGTGCAAAAAGTGTCCAAAAAAGACAGAATTTTGTCAAAATTTACAGTGTCAACTAGACAAAGGCACACAGACAGAACCACATATGAGAAAGAGATGGAAATATTCAGAGATGTATGAGGAACTCTAAAGTATCTATCTCGCTCTAAAGTATAAAGTATCTAGAAATACTATCTGATTTACTCACACTGACTGCAGACAGCTGCTCTCTAAAATAAACTTATTACAAACGCTTCCCAAACTTACAACTGATTCCATAAGATTCTGAACGCCAAAATGTTGCTAAGATTCCAACACCAAAGTACCAAAAACACAAATATAGGGGAAAATAGTCCATTTAAATCAGATAATTACTATTTATTAATAACTTTCAGTTGAGCATCACGGAAACTTGGGAATCACTGCTCACGTTTCCTTCAGCAAACTTCATTTCAGCAAAAATATAAATGAATTTTCCTTTAAATGACATAAGCAATCCGCACGCATGTTTCGCTCAATAATGCACGAAACATGAAAAATGGAAACTTCCACAGAATCACAACTGTCTGTTTTCTGTCTCTTATTCCTGTTGAGGTTTGAACATCTCTAACATTTTTGGACTGTGCAGAAGTTAGCAACCATCTACATCCACCCACTGATAGCCAGACACAGATCAGAGTGTTAGCCGTACTTATACTGTCCTCAGCCCTCATGGGCAGATAATGAGAGTTTAAGACAAGGTCACTCTGAACAGACAGAGTGAAGAGATGGAGTCATTGGTCAGCCTCATCTTCAGCTGTGACAACATCCATCACCGCACACACACTGAACAAACACACGTAACATACGCCACACATGTAAAACTGACTTCATTCCCGGCCCAAAATAACATCTGTAAACCGACCACACACATAATAATCGACACGCTAACTCTAGTCAAGCTCCCGCCCAGCTAGCAGACGTTCTCAGAACGCTAGCCAACGTTCTCTAAAGTTATCAAATGACATTCATGCAGTTAACAGAATCTTTTTAACACTGTTTATGTTAAAACATAATCTACATTATTTTTTTGTTTATGCAAAAACATTATTCTTAGGTTGTAAGTAGAACATTTGGGAAGCGTTTTAAACAGGCAGCCTTTGTGGATATGAACCAATTGCATTTGCTTATGGAGAAGAGCCATTTGATTAATTATTATTCAGTCCTAATTGCCAAAAAAAATGAAGACGGCACCAAATCTGAGCTCATGTTGGTCACACGCCGACTTTTAAAGCTCAAGGCCGATTCTGGCATGGCCAAACACCAGCCACCCAAATGCTCTGAACTGTGTTTGGCTGAAACTGTGTTTTTCTTTCCCTACATGTTGTAACATTCAGGTGGACATATAAACAGAACATCTCCACTGATGGTGTCCACCTGAAGTTCTGCTGTCCTGACAAACCAAATCTGATCTCTGTTGACTCATGTCAGAACCTCACATACTGAAGCCATGGACATCTGACCTGAAGATCTGATCTCTAAGGTTTTACAAGAAATCTGAGTTTAAAGTCCTAATTATTTAATAACAATCAGACACCATTAAGCAAAACAAAAGTTCTGCTCTTTATTTGGGGCTGAAATGAAACCTGGACACGTTTTCATAAGATCCATCCAATATTAAATCTCTTTGGCACACCAAACAATGCTGATCCCGAGTCTGGTCTGCCCATTCCTGATCCGGCCCCTCCGTCTAGAGCAGGTCAGGGGGTGGAGTCACATTCCTGGACAAATGAAAACAAGCTTCTCCTCTGATGCCCGTTCTGAAACGCCCGCAGGGCGACGGCTCAACTTTACATTATCTGTCTGGGCAACAGCTGCCTTCAGCTTCAAACATCTGAACATCTCACGAACATCTAAAGACCGGCCCTCATAACACTGGTTCTTTAACAATGACAGACTGTAAAGCAAATATTACCATCCACTTTTACATTAACCAAATTATACCTCTTATCTTTGTAGGTTGAGCATCCAATGAAATTCTGCAGTGTTTTGATACAAATTCAGCTGTCACTTTGCTAAGAAAATCAAACTAAATTAGCCAACAAATTAGCCACGTGCCAACATGCACAAATTGTCAGACGTGCCCTCATCCAACAAAACAACACGATATAACACAACTCAGACTACATTAAACACTACAGTCCTGGCAACAAGAACAAACATGGAGTGTCCACACCACAACGTGCTTTGCGCAAAATTAAAACATTTCAATGGTTGAGTTTAAGGACATTTTTGTTTACTTTTAATGATAAACAGTTTTGGTGCCGTGTTGAGCTGCCAACTGAAGTCCAACGTAAAAAATCTGGGACCAGTTGAGATGTGTGAACGTCACATTCTCATTTACAAAGCAACGCAATTGTTTAACCAATAATATCTCATTACCTGATCTGCATAATTTCAATAGTGAATCAGATGCTACAACAATGCGACAACAACACTGATGCACGATTCATTTTTTGTGATACCACTCTATGATCTAATTTCTGGAGTCTGGATTCCTGTCTGCTGCCCCCAACACATCCCCCTAAACTGCCTGACAGACCAAGCTGCAAATTTTCTCAGTTCTCTCCGAGATTTTAAAGAAAACACAGGTGCACCGCAGCATCTGCTAGCCTGACAGCAACACAAAACATTATTGTCTGCTGGGAATGACCATGGCGGTGGATTTCTGAGTGACATGACGTAACTTTTATCAGAATCCTGTCTGGTTTTAGCACCTGCTGTGGACACCCTGCTACTGTAGAAACACACTTTACACTATCTGTTGAGCTCAAGTTAATCACAAAGACATCACAAATAAATTACAACAATAACTATTACAACAAATACAGCAGAAGTGTCACTTATGACTTGTGTTCATTGTGCCCGTCGTGAATTTAACACTGTTATTGACAAATGAATAAGTTGAATAAATTCATCATAAAGTTGATGTCATGAGTATTGACTGACTGTAACATCTGATCACCTCCAGTCATGTTATTATAGTGTTTGTGATAAAATGACATGATATTTAAAGCAACACTTCCACAGTTATGCAAAAAAAATGATCTTGGTTAATCAAAAGTCATTTGCAGGTCTAACAACGTAGTTTAACCCATAACTGTGTCAACAACTGAACTAAAACACCCATGATCTGCGTATTATGACATTAAAACATCAATATGCGTCCTGATCCAACGACCAACAGCAACAATGACCGGCTACTTCAATAAATAAACAGTTACATAACACTCTTCACTGCAAACGAGTGCAGGAACACATCCAAAAGTCAATGCAAACCATGCCTGAAAACTCAAAATACGACATGAAAACAAACTGGGTTCATTTGGTAACGCATGAGGGACTTTTGCATCGGTTTGCAACACGTCAAACAAAACAATGCAACAGATACTGCGACATTAACCTCTACAGAAAACTTCAAACTTACCTTTTCTCGTCTCGTTCCTTCTTTCTCCATCCTGTCCTACTTAGTTTCCAACGATGTCAAACTTTCATCCCATCATAACGGTCCCGAATCCGTGAGAAAAACCTTCGTTCCTCCAAACAAACTGTGTTCGGATTGACCCGGTTTGGGTCAATTTTTCAACACTACGGGTCACAATAGTTGGTGCACAGGGTTGCACGAGTTAAAGTTACTCCAGAGGAAAGTTCGCCATGTTGTCAAATCCGCTTTTCGCCGAGGATTT
Source organism: Yasuhikotakia modesta (assembly GCA_036877545.1). NCBI lineage: Eukaryota > Metazoa > Chordata > Actinopteri > Cypriniformes > Botiidae > Yasuhikotakia > Yasuhikotakia modesta. The sequence continues at coordinate 13,958 of JBAJNP010004268.1, read as the reverse complement.
TGTTCTCCTCCCGGTAGAGGCGGTTCCGATGGTTTGGGTCGTTCAGGCCTTATATTACTATGCGTGACATCAGACGAGAGTTAAGTTACCTACTCTGACCAGTTATTGTTTATATCCCACGATCGCTGGTCGTTTCATGACATCAACTTTGTTACTAAAGTTTGACGAAAACATTAACTAATGACGTCGCAGTTTATATCCGCAAAGTATCACAGAGCCCGTCCGGTTCCCTTAAACGAGTACCGTCGTCACCATAGTAACCAGTTTTCCTAAATAGTGGAGCTACTGCAAATGTTATGACTGTAATATCACATTTGGCTAAAACCAAATTTGGTTTAATGTATTATCAGGCATGTGTTACATGGATCTAAATGGAATGGCGTAAATCAATATAAAAATGCAATAAACAAAATGGCAGACTGGGTGTTTATCATTTTTGTATTAAAAATATTGACTTGATATGTACAAATTCACACACATTTACAAAGTTTATTTACATTTAATGCTTTTTTTATATTGATAAACTCGTTGTGAGGACTTTGACTCTGCGCATGCGCAGGCGGGTTCCCGCGACACCTGAGAGGATGAGGATGAGGAACATTATGGACGGTCATTTTTTGCATTAAAGGTTTGTTTTATAAGCTAATATCAAGTTTATCTTTAGGTTGTTGGTTACAAGATTACGTAAATACTCAATAATGTCTTTAGTTAAATGTAGTTTAACTAAATTTAGTGAAGTTTTACCTTCATTATTTATCGCTTCATAATGTGAGCAGATATTATTGCTTCTGTTTGCAGACCGTTATATATGATGAAAAATGCAAAATACTTTAAATAAGTACTTAAAAAATACTACTAATAATAATAATACACACTTAGACGACAAGCACAAGACCTTATGGGTTACAATTACAGGGCTTTTCTGAACTGTGTGGTTATTACACATGAAGGTTTTATGAAGGTTTATGTTGAGAAGTTCGGGTTCTGTGCAGTTTGTTTCGGGTCCTGAGGCATTTCTTATGCAGTCTGACGGGAGAGTCTTTCCTCTTGGCCCGTTTGAGGTTGAGCCTCTTGAGTTTGCGACGGACGTCCAGCAGATGTCGCTCTGCCTTCACCTCTTTCCTCCAGGGCCGGATAAGCGACGTGTCCTGAGATTTAGAGCAACTGTATTGAATAGAGACAGAGCTGGTTATACCAACTAATGCTACGCCATGGACACTTAGCTGCATTATCCACACCAACCTGTGGCCTGAGGTACACTTTTCAGATTGAGGAAGAGTGAAACAGGATTGTGACACGAAGTCCATTAACAGTAAATGCACAGGATCGACCTCATCCGTCTGGGAGATTGTTTGAGCAAGTCTGTGAAGGCAACATGTTAGTTTATCTAAAAGAGGTAGAGTTTATGTTAATGAGAACGTTTAGTGAACGTTAGTCGCTGTTCTCCGTTAGCTGGGTACACATTTACCTGGCGGTACAGTTGCAGTGGTACAGCGTTCTGAGGTCAGCGTTTCGTAGGCCAAATTTCTCTTGTAAAGCCGGGATCTGTAGGTGGCATGAGTCCAGGGCTCTGTAGCTGTCAAACGTCTCAATCTTGCCTAGGAATCCAACACCAAAAGCTATTACAAGATTCTTCAGCTAAATCACTTATATTTTAATTATTTTACTTTAGTTTAGTTCACCTTTATGCTGTCTGTCTGGTGTATGCTGGGGAATTGTGGTCTTTGGTGTGTCTGTTGGTACCATAAACGGTTCAGATTTCCGGGACAACAGTGTTGTAACAGATGGACCCGGTGATGTAGAAACCGGAAGGTTCAGCTTTTCAGTACCGCTCCTGTAATCATTGGCTTGTATGGAAAGTGATGCTTCCGAATTTTTGGTGACCTGATTTTTCCCAAGCGTGAACGCCTGATGAAAGCGAATTTCCAGAGTGTCTTTGTCTGTTTCTGGGAGCGTGTCAGTGTAGTTTGTGGGACCTTTGATCACAGCGTATTGGGTAAGTTCAGAAAACGCACACCTGCCAACGAGAGAAGATAAAATGTAGGTCCTCTTATTGTGTACACAAGACTCTGTCCTGCAGAGATTATGTGTGAAAAGAGGCAAGTTTTTCAAAGTACAATTTCCAAAGTTCAATGCATTATAAAAGGGGCTGATCTTAAAAACATTTGTCATTGTCTTTCACAAACACTTGTACTGGAAAAATCTATATTGGAAAAAAAATGTATTATTTAAATTGTAAAGTACACTAGTAAGAATGTCATATATATCAGTTTTGTTGAACTGTCATTGATTTATACAGATTTTAATTCAAAACAGGCAATCATTTTTTGCATTATTACAGTAATGAAAGTCTGGGGTGTGTATTTGTTATACACATTTAATGGATGAACATGTTATTGTTTTGCTTTTGTCTTCCACAGAGAATGTATATAAATGCATAAATAATGTATATATAAATACTTTACTTAGTGATGCTATCAGGATGTAAACAGACCTTCAACCAACACAGCAAAAAAACTTCCCTGCTTTTAAGAGCTGATTTAAATGAGACTGATACGAACCTGCCCCACCACGTTCTCCTGGAGCACGTCATCCTGTGAGAGAACTCAAAACATCGCATCTTCAGCAGGTTGAAGTAGCCGTAGCCCACAAAGTTCGACACGGTGCTGTTAACTCCCTGTAGGCAGCGGCGGAACCTGAATTCATATCACAAATCGTGATTACAAACCTGATACAGTATGTGCGTCTCAAAGAAGCTCAACCAATCATATTAAACACATCTGATGTTACACAACACTATAAATGCTCAATACTAGAGGCTTTTACAGTAATGTGACACCTGATGATTAAAATGAGACGTACCTGTTATCACAGTCGCAGTGAGATAAAGTGAAGATGTTGGTGTTGAAGATGCCGTGGTCATATGAAAATGATGCAATGGTGTCTCTGCAGTGGTCATGTTCTCTGCAGCATTTATCAGTTTCTTCAAACACACCTGTGGAAAAGATCAAGTACAGTATGTCTTACAAACACTGTGTGTTTGTAAATCGATGTATTAAACTCCACGTACCCAGTTCAGAAAAGTTAGTCGCCTGGTTTCCGGATCCACACCATACAGTCCCTGGAATCATCCAAGCTCGCTTGGAGCGACGTGACTTCAGTCCCTCTCTGCCATCGTGTTGCACAGGTCCATCCGGGTCAACGCTCCTCAGATCCCTGGCCTTGTGTACAGACACTGTAAACTCCTTCATAAGTCCTGCGGTCTGACAGAGGCCATCAGGTTTAAACAGCTCGCTGATGTTAAAGCCAACGTCAGGGCTCTCCAAAAAGTTTCCTCTCAAATCCAAACACTTAGACAGATAACTTTCAATAATAGATTGTTCACGACTTATTATGCAACTGGAAAGGCTGTTATTTTTGTTCCAGATGCTGTCATACAGGAGGAGAGATGTCTGAGCCTTTCTGAGAAACACATAATGCGTCCGGCCGTCTGACACTGATGTGGTCCAAATGCAGAAAGTGCTGCTCTCTGTAAAAACTTTTAAATTGTCAGCACTGGAAAAGTCAAGAAACGACAGAAAAACACACAGAAAAGTCCGGAAAAGGTGAGCGCTTTTCATTTTTAATAAACCAATTTAATAACTTTGGAATAATGTCTTTGTCAAGTGAAATTTGAACATAAATAAATAGGCAGATGAGCTGCAGGGTTTGTGAGCCCTCAGCTCCGCAGTGACAACACCTCCAGCTCTCCTTTTTATACTCTGATGCGTATGTGGGGGTTTCCTTGTTCAGCCGGCTCATGGCCACATCCGAACCAGACAGATGTGCTGGGCTCATACGAGGGGGTGTGTCTTTGGTAAACATACTTGAAACACCTTTGTGTGTGTGTACACACACACACACACACACACACGTATCAAACCTTCCCTTTCTTCCGCAGTCACATGAGTATTATCTTAATTATCTTGTTTTATCATCATCTACAATTCCCACAGCTGTAAACTTTTAATATCTTATTACCCACGATGAAACAATTCTTTACAACGTGACAAACAGATTCAAATTCCACGTGGGAGGAGAAAAAAACAGGAGCCCCCGGCATCATTCTGAACATTGTTATTATGCTTAACGCTCATAAAAAATTAAGATGTTGAGAACATCAAGGAGCGCTTATTTATCTAGCAAGCTTACTTCACAACACATTACAGTTATAAAGTATAAAATGACAAGTGGCAGTAGCGCAGCAGACAGATAAATACATTAGCAGTGTTTACATGAGGGTGCAAAGGTCCCTGGAGTCTGTGGTGCGTGTCCGTCTGCAGCGATCTGGTGCAATCCTCACCTGATTAGCACAAAGTTTTTCCCATGTCACCACTGGCTGCGCTCCTAATAAGCTTTAACCACTCAAGCTCTGTCATCAGTAAATGGTTCTGTAATAAATGCAATTACAACGTTTGTCAACTAACACAAATGCTATGAAAATTAACTAAATAGTGTTGTTGTTGTTTTTCCAAACGTTACAGTAATATGCAATGTTTTTAAAATACAATACACTGGCTGTTGGCTAAAATGCAGTTAAAATCTTAGCTCACTGATTTTGTTTGTTTTAGATTTCATTCAGAATGAGCGTTAAAAAAAGACAGACTCATTTTTGCATAGTGATGGTCATTGAAGCCGACATATCCCTCAGTTTTTTTCTTTTGTGCTCTCATTTTTATCTGCCTTCAGCTCTGTTTTTGTGTCTTGTTTTTGGTTTGAGTGGGCGAAACATCAGAAGCGCACAGCTTATGGGCAACATAGGCTATTATATAAGCAAACATGACAGCAGTAGATGAAGCCGCCATTTACATATGAATCTGTCCAGACAGTTCAAAGGTCAAAGTTTTGTGATTCATTTGAAATAATATGACCTTGACAGTCTACAACCATCAGACACAACACCATACCTGCCCTCCGCACGTCACCTCAGAGCAGCTGTTGAACTTTGAGCCAGATTTCAGACAGCATGAGAAATCCTCAGTTTTACACAATGTGTGAGCAAAGACTGCATCCGTCAGCAGTAACTTTATTGGGCATTTAACAAGCTTGTATTCATGCCTGTAAACATAATACAGATGTAGAAATGAACAGAAACGTATTGAAGAACATACGTTAAGAAATTTCCATGCACATGACAACAGGACAGTTTCATATCTGTGACCGATGCAATTTAAAAGACAACCTGCCATTAAGACACAAACTTAAAGTATATCTCAAAATTCACAATTTTACACAGTCTCACATATAAAATAAATAAAACATACAGTATGTATTTAAGGACATTATCTAATGCCAGCGTTGTACAATAGCTCAATAGCACTTTACATGCCATTTAATTTAAAGAACTAACAAGATGTTTTGCATGAATATTACATTATTTCAGCGTTCTCGAGTATATTTGGTTGGGTTATATAACAACGATAATTACATCACATCTGTATTCATGAGGTTTTGTTCTTTAAGGCATTTCAACGACTGAAAAATATCATCTACTTTTTTACATATTATTGTTTCCACCAAAGAACAAAGTAACTGAGATTTATAGTATATTCTTGGTCGGACTACTATATAATCACAGGGTTTTGAGAAGCAGGGACAGGATTTTCTTCTGGGTACAAAAAAACATTGTTATCATCAGGAGAATGTTGGAAGTCAGGTAAGATCAGGTAAAAGAAGATCTCTGAGGATCTGACAGCTCAGTCATCAGCCTCCATGTTGTTCTGATGTAGGAGAACATGCCAGCGTTCAATCTTCTTGTCCTTGTTCTTCAGACATTCGTACCAGTGTTTCAGACACTCGCCTTTAGCTGTGATACCAAGCTGACATCCACCTGTGTGAAAAGCCATTAATGAAACTAATGTACATAAAGGTGTATTTATGTGTATCTCACCTATAAAGTCATTGGATTTTCCCATGTCGTAATCCCAGACAGAGACATCCAAGGTCTTTTTTGCCAGATCGCTGTGCTTGATGTCATAGCTGAACTCCTGCGATCACAAAAAACGTTTAATTTTCACCATAAAAAGGTGACAGATCGATTTCACACGACGTAAGCAGAGAAAGGCTTTCAGCAGAGCATATTAAAGCATTGTTCTAGCGCTGCGTCAGTGTGGAACCTGTCAAAGGCTCGTTGCCTGTGGTATTGGCAGAGACAGGTTTAAAATAAAGTACCTCATTAAACTCCGGGTTAAGAGTTTTCTTCTTGATCTGAGTCTTGTGTTTGGCTTTTTTCCCCATGTCAGGCCTCAGACAGCTACAAAACCGCACCAGTGCAGGAACACAAGAACACAGCACATTTGTTATCTTTAAATACATCTAATGAGAGCATCTCAGCAAAAAAAGCTTTTCAGGTAAAACCGCACCGGTCCTACAGAGAAAAACACTCATTGCACCGTAAATCAGACGCTTGAGGAGTATGTTGTAGAAGGATGTTTGTGTTATTGAATGAACGTACATTTTGACGAAGGGGTCAGAATATCCGTTAGAGTCCATCGCTGCCAGATGAGCGCATCGCACCACACCCACCATCAGACGACTCTGCTGGCTGTTGTAAGTGAGAGAAACCAGGATACGACCCCTCTCCTCTGCCTCATCTTCATCCTTTAACTGAATCAAGCAGATGAGGAAACTCATCTAATGAGTCTTTCAGCTCAACCTTTTACCTTAAGTGCTGACACAGATTCACAGATGCAGTGAGGTTAAGTGGTAGTTATTGGACAGGTGATTTGAGGGTTAATAGTTGGTTAAATATATTGTTTAATTGTAATCTTCTGGTTTTCTGTTTTCCCCCATTCTAGTCGACAGAACTTGGTCTTGTTTAACTGACATCACAAATATGGCCGCCGTGAACAGAGCCACCCTTAAAGTTACTTTGCTTTAAGCTACCAAACAGAATCTTAAGAAGAATGAACCCTTCCTTCTGAATCCACAAGGACAGTCTTGCTCTTGGCAATGCTGCCATTTAAAACTTTTTAGGTTTAATTCTTACCTCTTCCTCATAGAGCGCCATGCCACGCGACGCCCCCGCGGCAGCCGTGCGTCTCACCTGCGTACCAGAAGACAGGTGTTGATGTATTTCACTACCATGCATTGTACATCACAAACCCTACACTCTCATTACACCACACTGTCCCCGCAAGTGTTTCCTGTCTCCTTCATCTTACCGGAATCACTCTCTCAAGACACACGCTGAAGTTCTTCTTCTGGTTTAGCTTCAGTTTCTTCAAGACCACCCGCGTCTCGCCGATAAACTCATTATGGCCAAACTTGTCCTCGTCGCTGACAGAGAGCCTGCCAGGGAACAATGCGGATACTGGACCTTTCCACTCGGCAAAATGTCACAGCTTTAATTAAGTCCAGCACAAACTATTCTAACTGGAAAAATCAGTGAGACCTTTGGAACATCTCACACATGAAATGTGTGAGATGTGCATCTTAACACATGCTCATACTGATTTCATCATGGCACAGTTAGTAACAAACTGTAAACATTACGTTAAATCTTTGGCGCATTAAATGCGACAAGGCGGTCTCTACCTGAGTGTCTTTTTCTGCATGTCTTCATTAGTGATGCCATGATAAACAAGGGTCTCATTCCACAGGGGATTCAAGGTGTTATGAAGAGTCTTCGTTCGTAGCTTGTTAGACTGTGAGATGGGCAAAAAATTAAGTTCATTTATCCATCATGTTTGTGTTTTTAAGTAACTATTTGCAAAACACAATTTAATTTTATGCAATTAAAATTAAAATGTAATTTCCACAAGAAGTTTAAAGATTATTACCTTGCTGGCTCCAGGAAGCAAATGCAGTTTAACATAAGGATCAGCCAAACCGTTCGAGTCCATAGGTTTGAGACCCTTCACCAAAGACAGAATCGTTTGATGGTTTACAGTAATGCTGGCGAGTCTTTATCAGAGGATACATTTTTCAGTGCAAAAATAGATTCTGTCTGAGGCTGAAAGCCAATACCTTTGCTTTGATTATATTGCAGTGTAGTTCATTTCTCTCCTCCTCGTACAACAGACTGAACTCTAACATGCCCAGAGTGGCTGCAAAATGAACAACAACACATCAGTTAAAATAAACGACTGAAGACCCAAAACATCAGGAAGATCCAGTTAAAGCTGACACCAAAAACACACAATAATGATCTGACATCATCTCCAATAAAGTCTGCATTTCATGCGCTCTATAATGCGACTTGTATGACAAACCATTTTGTTCACTGTGGTTCCCATAGGGTGCAAACATGTCCATATGTCAGGGCAAATTAGCATCTTACTGGCGTCGTCAGAGTCGTAGCTGTTGGCGTCCTCTTCATCCTCTGCAGTGGGGGGTGGTGGCTGTCGCGCAGCAGGCGCGCTGCTGGCGCCCGTCAAGCGTGTGTCGGTCTGCATAGCAGGTGGTGCCCTGGCCTCCGGTCGACACGCGGGGTCTGAAATTCCTGCTGCATTGGAGACGCATGCATTTATTGTTTGTGAATTCTGTGCATGCAAAAACTGCAGCATTGCGACACTTTTATGTCCACAGCACATAAGAAAGGAAGCGCAGCAGCCACCAAGACAAGCATCAAGATGTAAAATGGTCAAACTGCTGACACTTTTATAGTACGTCTAATTTAACGCAGGATAGTCCCCTTGGAGCAATTTGAGGTTAAGCACCTTTATCAAGGGCACAATGTTCAGACTTACAACCTTGCGGTTACCAACCACATCTTTAAATCTGCAAATCACAACTTTTGCCTCTCTCCATCTCTGAAACATAAAATTGCAGGTTGCCCTAACCACAACATGTTCAAGGGTCCATGCAATTTAGCAGAACCCCATACGCACATCATGTAAACGTTACCTTTCTGACTGCTGGCAAAGGTTGAAGCCGGTGGTCTGGAACACAGAACCGGTACTTCTCTCTTCACCACAGGTGAGAACGTTTCTCCTTCCACAGTGACTCCAGACCGAACAGCACTGCTGCTCAGAGACTGTCCTCCTCGGTCGTCTTGGTCTCTTTGGGTGATGACAGAACGCTCGTCCCGTACGGGGCGCGACGGTTCTGCTGAGCACAGGCAAAATGTGAAAATGATCCTGTAACCTAAAGCCTCATTTCCTCTGGATGATATTAAGTGTTATTGAAATGTTCTGCAGGACACTGACCGGATCTCTGCGGTGCCGTCCCGGTTACCTGCACACTCTCTGAAATGCAGAGAAGTTAGAGGAGTTACGGAATAAAAATTGATCAGATCCTTTGATCTGTAACTTATGAAACATCACTGTAAATGACTTCTGCCTGAATACATTAAAAACTGCAAAGTATCCAGAATCTTTTATCAGGTATATTTTAATGCAAACCAATGCTGTCGTTCTACGAACTGTTAGCCTTAAAGAACTAGCTTCACAACTTTTTCTTGTAAGAATGTTTCCTTAACATTTTTTTGTGTTTACCTCCATTTTTCTGTGGGTGTGAAGACACAGACGACTCCTGATTGGTTGATGGGTTTGTAGAAGCCGGTGGGATGTTGGCACTGAGCTCTTTCTGATTGGATATTGGCAAAGGAGATGGTAAAACCTGCTGAGGGAAGCTCTTGTAGAACCAGGCTCCCGACTGTTTCAGCATCTAACAGAGACAAAACACTCATTAGTCAACCCTCAGCTTCACTGATTAACTGTAATTCACCACTAGCAACAGCCATTAGAGCTCAGTTTAACTCCTGAACTCTTGTGAATTGTTTCAGCCTCAAACCGGCTGTAGCCATACGGCAAAACCCTAAATGTTATTTTAAGTTTTTTACATTTTTAAGTTCTGCTTTCCCTTCACTGGTTTGCTTTCCAAGATCTAAGTAATTTGATCCGCAAGTTGGACCACACGTGTACGAGAACGCAAAACGCAACAACATTAGCTGGGGTTCAGGGACTCGGAAAACAGGATGGATTGTGTGCTGTAAGCAGGAAATTGCAAAACTGATGTTGGAAAACACAAGTTCATGTTTTCTGTGAATCTCATCTCACTCCATTACCAGCTAAATAAGAATCAGCTGGGAGATGAAACGACAGGAATATGAAAATTCAGGAAGTGAGTCCTGCCCTGTTGTTATAAATAAACATCTCAACACGTTAAGCAGAAATGGGACTGGGCTTTACTCTCACGTCGCATTACAGAGAGTCGCATTTCCTGCCGCCGCGGAGTCCATCTGACAGCAGAAACTGACCGTGAGTGACATCATCACACGCATGAATCACTGCAGCACAGTAACAGAGTCTTAGTAAGTCAAAGGTGCTCAGCTATATTCATCTATTTATATCCCACAGCTATAAACAAACTAATTAGTCTTTGCATCCTTTTTTTAATCAACAGAGTATTTCAGTCATCCTCCCTCGTGGTCTGACCTTATTTTTATGCAATTTAGGCCCATTTCACAAACTTATATAAAAGCATTAAAAAGTAAAAATAGCTAAATAGCTATTAAATAGCTAAAAATAGTCTCTAAATTTGTTTATGGATGGATGGATGGAGGAACATTTAAGAAATAAACAATTAACAGAATTCTGCATCTCACCTCTTTGTGTTCGCAACAGATCTTGCAGAGCCATGTTGGACCGGATCGGCCGGCGCTCTGAACGCCACACTTGGTGCACAAGTTCTGTGGGGGTGAAGCAGAGAAACCAGCCTGAGGAGACAGCGCAGGTGTGACCCACTGAGAAGACATTAACCTCCTCTGAACCTCCATCGCTGCTGAGGCACAGCTCACACACTCAATGTCCCTCCGGGATCAATACAGTATCTATTGATCTATCCGTCTGCATCACAAAAGCCCGGCTGCATTACGGCTTCATGCACTTCAAGCGCATCATTATTGTCGATCATGTGGCCTGATTGATGTCCCTTTACATCTGCACATGGATCAGTAATGGGCAGAACATAATAAAGGTAAGTGCTCAATTCTACTTGGTTATTTTTGGACCGTCGCTGTCGGAGGGTGTGTTCTGCATGCATTAGATAATTGAACAATATTGACCCCAACGATCAAATTTAGGTTGTAAGAACGTTCCCCTGTTGTTTTTGTTTTTTGTAAGGAACAGAAGCATTCAAAGTGTTATTTTTAAAGTTTGAACACTTTATATTTTCAGATGTTGTATTAACAACACTGCTTGGTTATATATCAACCAATATTATATTAGTTATATTATTTTTTTAATTCTATAACATTTCTTAACCATGATATATAACAAAAGTCGAAAAGTTGTACTAACGTTGCTGCAAATATATTTGTAATAAAAGCCAACGTTCTAAGAACATTCCATTAGCTGGAAGTCTTGAAGGACGATTGAAGCACGTTTACCTTCTTACAGTCGGCGCACACGACGGCGCTGACGCCCGGCCGGCCGAACTGCTGGCCGCAGAGCAGACATAGTGAGTAACCGTCACCACATGCCGCCCGCTTCATGCTGTCCAGCCGACTCACCAGACGCCTGCGGGAGCAGAGAAGACAAAGAGTAACGTCAGCAAACTGCCTCCAGTCCTCCAGCAGTTAAATCCCCCTGGAAATGTATTGATGTAAAAACTGTGATGTTAAAGCGTTTTACAAAGTGCTGATTTCAGGCGAGGAGGACTTGAGGAAGAGCGCAGCGGTTCTTGTTTAGTTTGCACATTCATTTTTTGCAGCACGTTGGACGGCTGAATCTCAGGCGGTAGACAAATGAGCTTAAACTAGACGCAAGTTTGGGTCAGTGCGGCTTCTGCTACTGATCTGAGATCAGCCCTTTTTGCTCTAATTGTTGTTACTTTGTTTGGTTTAGAAATATTAACACTGTAAATTCAGAATAAATTCAGACTTTCAACCTCGATAAATCTAAGTGCAGCTGTGTGCCAGTGTGGAGATCTCTTCTGAAGCTAGCTGAGACATGTTTGAGACTACTTATCCTCATGAGAAATACCTGAGACACCTGAAGTCTCCTTTGCTCTCCATTTAATCTTATTGGCATCTGCTGGTTACAATTTGGGACTTTAAAGAGACCTAGATTGTGTTTTCTTGTTTCCATAGTAACTGAACAAAAGGCACCCTTCATCTGGAGGAAGACCTCACCCGATCCTCTCCTGCTCCATGGCCTCCATCATCTTGGCTCTGGCCAGGACGCTGTTGATTATTTCCTTCTCCTCATCCGTCAGCTGATCCGCTCCAGAGGTGGAGTCCATCTGTCTGCCGTACATCTCACACCTTCCTGAAGCACAGAGAACGCAGTCAGTCACGCTCAGGGCGGCGTCACACACAGGCACTCAGGCAGACAGCAAAGCTTAAATATACGACGAGGCGCTAAACCCCCAGCAGCCCCATCTGTCCGTATTATTAGCCAATCACAACGACCAACGGAGCGGAATTTAAAGGAACGTGTTTAGCTCACACAGGAACATCAGTCAGGAATCACATTTTTAAGGATGAAGGAATGACAACAGCTGTTTAGAAGCTGAGGTGAAGGTGAAACGTGTTGCGTGGCTTCTGACGTTCAGCATGTCGTGTCATTAATGAGTCAATGCGCCGTTCTTTCCGCTGTGTTGAGCAGATCTGGTCTGTCCCCACAGAGACGGTCAAAGCGCTGACTGAAAATGTCGAGGAGAGTGAGAGGTAGAGACAACGTCAAATAACATCACTAATTATTATATATAGGTACACACACACACACACATTAATACATTAAACCTAGCATTTGTGTGTAATATACACTATACATATATGATTTGGCAATGTAAAGATGTCAAAACAGCCTTTTTAAATCTTAAGAGAGACAGAGAGAGAGAAAGAGAGAGATGGGAGAGAGAGCAATAACTGGAATTGAATTGAGAGAGACAGAGAGAGAGAGACAGGGAAAGAGAAGGGGGGGAAGGGGCGTCTGATTGCCATCTGGGGCAGGAAAGAAGTGGAGAGAAGGAAATAGAGCCAGAAACAATCAGAAATGACATCACACTGTCCAAAATGAACTTCCTGTTACACCTGCCAGCAGCAGTGAATGAAAACTGCCCTTAAACATCTCAATGAACTACACACAACATACAGCAGAAATAAAGATGTGGTGTTTTATATGTACATGTGTTCACTTTAAAGTCAAAGCGACAAACAAATGAAGAACATTCTGCCTTAAACTACCATCTGATAACATTTGACAATTTTTAAGCAAATTGTTATGACATAAAACAGAAATATTTAAGATGCCGCTCTGTTTTTAGGTCACGCATGTTTCCAGCGGAGCACACAATATGTTCTCTGGAACGTTCTCAAATCACGCTGGGATGAGCCGCGGAGTCCAGGACAGCTTCTGCGCTTACAGCATTTCAATTACTAAAACATATAATGAATTCTTGAGATGACACTCATGTTTACCTTTCCACAAAATGGAAGTATTTCTCATTTTTTCCTTATGAACGGTTCTGTAACACGGTTTCTCTCAACAGCTCGTGGTTTTCAGAGGTGACAGATCATGTTATCACACAAACACATCTCTGATTGTGTCTTCTGCATAAACCTTCGTCAAAAATCACAGGCATTTCCATTAGCTGTGCAGAAAACAAAACACCAGGATGCTGGAATGGACAAAAGCACCAATCTTTCACCTGAAATTCTGACTAAACTGTGCTAATAAACCAGAATCAGATGTAGACAGAGACACCGCTGGGGTAACAGGAGAACAGCAGGCAGTGAGGTCTGTGGGCTTCACCTTAACCTGAATTTATGACACTTGTGTCTCTTGCTTGATAAAAGCTTTTGTCACAGATTGTAACAGATCAGGAGTCAGTTCACGTGTTTCTGCTAAGGTCAGACGTTGGGGCAGTTCATCAAACTGCCCTAAATGTCATTTGCTGGGGCATTTATTACATTACTGTGGTAATGCTTAAACCAGATTCAATATTACTGAGTCATGAAATGCATAAGAGCC
>JBAJNP010004267.1:0-34400 GCA_036877545.1 Yasuhikotakia modesta | reverse complement strand
CAGCGAGAGGAGGCTGTACAGAGGGTCCACAGGGTGGCCGAGCGGAAGAGGCAGGAGAGAGAGCTGCTGAAAGTCCAGGAGGAGCAGGAGAGACTCCAAAGAAAGAAGGTGTTTCTCTTTCTCTCCTCACTACTGATGAAACTAGTAATGAATGCGGTTCAGTTATTTTGTGAGGTAACATGCATTATAAGACTGGACAGATTAGTAGTGATGAATGGTTATAGCGCCTCCAGGGTTGTTTTCAGGCGAGACAGGGTTGTTATAAGCCATTATAATCACTAAACACGCCTTTACTAATCTCTCATTAAAAAACAAATCTAGTTTTTCAACGTTTGTGGCTAAGAGACCAACTTTGAAAAGTTACTATTTCATAGACAGTCACTATCCAGCTATCCAATCATTCCAATCCAATCAACTTTTGTGTGATTTTCCTACTGGAAACAAAAACATTTAGTTTCAGGAACGTTCTCCTAGACATTGTTTTAACGTTATTGCTTGGTTTTAAGGGCATTGTTCAAACATTTTTAAATTCTGTAACATTTTTAAAATATACCACTAACTAATTAAGATGAATGTGTTTGATGTTATGTTCTGTGCATAACGTTACTGTAAGGATATTTTTGATAGCTGTGGTTAACTGATTTTTGCATTTGCATGTGTGATTCTGTCAGCGTATTGAAGAGATCATGAAAAGAACAAGAAAAACAGAAGGTGATTTAAAGGTAAGATTAATGCATCGGTCATCGGATTACATCACATGACAAAAATCACTGACTGTAGTAATGGTGCCTGTTATGTGTTTGTGTAGAAAGATGAACATACAGCAGAACCTCTGCCACAAATTTCTGTCTCCCAGTCCGTCTCTCTGTCTCCCTTGGAAACTTCAGGTATTGACTTGTGACGTCACACCTCTTCATTTAGTTCTACAGTGGGCGTGTCCTAAACACTTCATCTTCCTTTGATTGGTTAAATGCACATACCCTTGTAATACACCCATACAGGCAACAGTGTTTGCAAAACAATGCAATGGCGCCCTCATGTGGTGCAGTTACGAATTTAAATAAGTGTTTCTCAACAATTAAAGTTGATAATCTCTCAAAATATAAAAACTTCAGACTGTAACGTTTTTATTAAAATAAATATAATCTGTTATTAAGCAAATAAATGACAGTGTTCAACACAATCTTCTCACCCCAATTCACAAAAGCTTCTAATAATGATTTATTGAATTTATTAAATATTGCTTGAACATTTTCAAGGTGTTTGTTTTGGATTAAAACACGTTAATCTTGCACAACAGGTGAACCAACAAAGACAACAACTGAATCTTCAGTCATATGCCTGGAGCCATTGGAGGCAAAGAGCAATATAGCAGACGATCTCTCTGATGGGGTGCAGTCCATGGATGTCAGGTTAGTCTGGTTACTTGATGAAAACATTACAGAAACATTCCTACAGCCTAAAATTTTTATCTTGGCTTAAAGACATGAGCACATCTACCAAATTATTTCAAAGTTTGGAAATTCCCTGAAATATGTTTCTCATTGCAGCCCCGTCTCCAGGGATGAGATCCTCTCTGTTGCAGAATTTTCCCCTGTCAGCGAGGTCTCTCAGAACAGCGTGAGCTCCGTGGCGTTGGGTGACATCCTGCTTCTGACCGGACAGGTCTCGCATCCCAAAGTCTCCGCCGCTCCGGCGTTCGGCGACTGCAACAAAAACCTGATTCAGGACTGCAGCAGCGCGGCTATTGGCTCGCTTTATCACAGTCTCAGAACAACCTCAGACAAGCTCAACATCTAAATATCAGGTGATTATCGTAACCTAAATACCAACCTAAACAGTCATGTTTGTAACCTGAAGGGTGCCTGAAGGGATTGTGGTGTCCTTAAGCAAGGCCCACGGCTTTGGGTGTGTGTGTTAGTGTGTGTCCACCATCGCCGGCCTGCACATCATTTCACTTCTCTACAAATCTGATTGTTTTTTCTATTTCAGACACTGTGGAAGATTGGGGCTGGACTGAAGCGATAGATCGATGTGACGTGAAAGATAAAACCAACCCAGCAGCCATGTGTCTCAGTCCAAGCTTCTTCATCAGCTACATCTTCTAAACATGAAAACACACTGAATGTTAAACCGTGTCAATAGTCAGTAAGGGACAGCTGATGATTTTCTGCACATATAAGAAGGTTTTGCCTGCTCCTTGTAGATATATATATATATTTCACAAGATTTTACTGTAATATCACCAGTCGAGGCAACTGTATTAGTGCCATCTTAGTGGTCTTATTTATTCTGTTTTAAACACCTGTGGCATTTATGAGTGACACGCCGTGACGGTAGTAGCAGCTCTGTTGTGTGAATGTTTTATTTTAAGTCAGAAACATGACCAGCAAACCAAGCAGTTACGTGCCGGGTCCTCTTGTGTCGTATTGTATGGCTGGGGTTTGCAAATAGCATATAGGGTAAATCCACAATTCTGTGCAATGTTTGAGCAATCAGAGGTTTGTAGACTTGAAAAGTGGATATGAATATTTAGTTCAGATGTAGAGTGTGATATTGTTCCATCAAAACACTGTTAAACTGGCATTGTTGTATTATTAGATAAAAGCAGTTAGATGTCGCGCTGACGTATGCAAAAACAGCCTGTACTTCTAATGTAATTTATTGTGTAAAAGTTTAAATGGGAATTAAAAGTACAGCCCTCCGTGTTTGCTTAGTATAGTGCTTTAAATTCCACATACGCTTTTTCTGTATTGTTTTGTTCACTATCAAGTAAATGTAACATCACTGCTCATCGCTCAATGCAGAAAATTAAGCATCTTAAATTCTAACATGGTAACAAAAATATTCAGCCACTTACAATCTACTTTTCAATCTGTACTGGCCGTCAGTCATGAAACTATCTGCTTAACTCGTGAACTAACTGGTTTATCATCTTGTATTCTCAGGGTGTTGGTGTGTTTTGCATGTGAGCTCAGTTTATTTGATTGACAGTGTTTGTGCCGATGTTTTGGTCTCAATGGCATGTGCTATGATGCTATTGTGTGAAGTTTCTGATGCACTGAATTAGTTCAGAACCAGAATTTGGGATGTTGACTACATGTTAGGTTAACTAAGGGTGATGGGATGATACTGGATTTCAGCGCTTTAAAATAACATTTGAGAAAAGGTGCATGAATCAATGAAAAGGCTGTTTTGAAGTTCCAGGAGCTATTGGCATTACAATAAAACGTATCATAACCTGAGCTGCAGTCATTATTAAACAACTGTATTAATAAACACATAATTGTTTTATTAGCGTTATATAAGAAGAAAATTTCAAATGTGGTTGTAAAATGCATTACTAATAGTATAAATAATACAGTAAGGTTTCAAACACATGCAAACATACACAAAACGTGTAATTTTGTGTAATTGCTGTAAATTATAATGTGTGTTAAAACCACATTTTTTTATTGAGTTTATTGTCCCCATTTACACTTTTATATATATATATATATATATATTTAATGTAAAAAAATGTGATGAACTCAACAGATCCAAACTACAACATTTTGTGTCCGACTCGACAGTCTACAGGCGGCCAGTAGACGTCAGCGGCGCAGTTTGATGACGCCACCGCCGGACCTGAAGAAGACGTCGTGAATCTCTTCCGGATCAGAGATGCGTGCGATCGCTCCTTCAAGTTGGATGTGTTGAGTAATAAAGTCTGTTTCCCTAATGTTTGGTCGGTCGTATTGATCTGACAGCCACTCACAGTGTGATGTATTTCATTGTCATGACTTTCTTTTGAGGGAAGCTGGTATTTTGGTGGATTAAGCATCTGGGAGCGTGTGGAGATCGTAACACGGGTATGTGATGAATTTACACAAATTATTATAACACTGTTACTTTTACAGTATAAGTTGTGTTTCACATTTGTTTATTAAAATGCGTATTTGTTATTAAATAATCATGAATTGTCACGTAGGGTTTGTAAACAACCCTTTGTAAGTGACTTTCGGTTTCATGGTGAATAGTTTTAAACTCTTTTATATGACAGTTTTTGTGGAAAATGTTAAATGAGAAATGCAATTCTGATGACATTTGCGTAGTTTAACACAAACTTATAAGTAAAATTAAAGACTGTCTGTCGTATACATGTTTTTTGGTGTCACTTACTCATAATACTTATATATGTAATATAAAATACTATAAATATATTTTATTTAAATTATATATATATATTCTTGAATTGCTGTCTGTATAATATATTTCTATATGTTCTAAAAGTTTATATATGGTAGCCACAGGATAAATGATAGTCCCTATATAAAACATATTGTGTTTTTTCATGAAGGAGACCTCATAAATTTGGTCTCACTGCTAACAATGTGTTGTTTTTAAAGGGAACAATGTCACGTCCACGATCGAGATCTCCGTTATTTACAAGGTATTTCATCTAAACTAGCTGTTTTGAGTTAAAAAACACAATTAAAACATAATAAAGTTGTTATTTCCTGGTACTGTTTCTAAACGCCTTTTAAACCTCTTGAATGTCAACAGAAATGCAGCCCTTCATGGCAGAAGACCAGATGGTCTCCAGACACATTTATCGGTACAGTCCTACGATCGGAGGAACATTGGAACCGCCATAAAAGCAGAAACCCACAAACAGTGGAGCAAAGATTCATACCAAGGAGAGCAAAACGTTGATCACTGGGCCAAATTAATTGACACAATACAGCATGCCAAAAAACATGAGCCTTCATCTGTGAGCAGATACCACATGGAGGGGAATGATGAAAGACCACCGTACTCTCCGAGAAGACTCCCCCGGGAGAGATTGCCTTCTCCTGTACATGCACGATTTCACGTGGATGAGCAACATTATGGGATGCTGGGATCACAAGGCTGGAACCGGAATGATGATGATCTGGGCCGTCATGAACACCTTTCACAGCAGAACTGCACAAAATCAAGAGAGAGGTCTTATCCAAGACCGTCAGAAGCGAGACGATATGAGGAGACGGACTATGGGTTTCATAATGAAGAAAGAGGTTCCTTTCTAGAGAGGTACAGGAAAATCATTCATTATCAGCTTCGTACATCTGAGGTGGAAGAAAAGAAAGGAAGAAAAGAAGAGAGGATTCCTTCACTGTCTCCGTCACTCTTCCTTGATGGAGTGAAATGTTTTAATTGCATTTTAGTTTGTTGATCTACTTGCACTACTTTTAGCTCTTGCAGTCAGTAACTTCTGCAAATTTAGTCTCCATTACATTTGTCTTTTAAACTGTAAATGTTTTTATTTGTTAACTGTTATTGTCATATAAGTTTTCTATACTTATAAAACTTCCTGCTAGCTGTAATGTTGTGTAAACTTAAGCTGGGTTCTAGGTATTGCTGTCATTTCATTCTAATCTTGGATCAAATGTTACTTGCTTTTTTAAAACAGGTCTTCTGAAAGATTTACAGATTTGAGTCAACAGGATGAGTTCAGGGAACATCTCAGGGGCTTCAGCCCACGTCTGGCACCTGTCATTGTGGAACACGATCATGGAATTTCAAAACGTCATCCGAGAAACCGAAGTCCTCCCAGAACAGGTGACCGTCCGAGGAGCAGAGAACCACCTAGGAGAAATGAGCCCTCAAGAACCCGGGAACCTAATCAAGATAGAAGAGATCAAGGTCAACATTCACATAACCCACAAGGGAGAAACAACAGAACACCAAGTGGTAAGAATCAGGAAAGAAGAATCCAAGAAGAATCTGGAAAGCAGTACTCATCGTATGGAAGAGAAAACCAGGTGAGAGACCGATCAAGACACATGGATCACTCTAGAATGGAGTCCCTCACGAGTGGATTGGAAGGACAACGGGAAATGGAGTTGGATGACATTGATTTTCGAACAGACAGAAGTCACCGAGAAAGAGACCATGGATGGGAAAATGAGAGATCTCAGAGGAATAACAGAAGGAGCACAGACCAAGAGGAGGTTCTTCAGAGAGATCAGTATCAAAGGAATCCAAACAGTGAAGCTAGTCCTGGGCCTAGGATGGATTTTGGTGAACAGGAGACCCTCAAGATCAAGGTGGACATGAGCTGCCCCATCAGGCAAAGCAGGTATAGTATCATTACCCAACGACTTTTGGTTATGGTCACAAGTTCATGCCTCTTTCTGTTTGCTGTCTCTACACCATGAAGACCTGATGACGAACAGGCTGCGGATTTTAGGAAAGAAGAACATAGGCAGTGCATCCAGGTAACCCAAGGAGATCAAGGTTCATGGAGGTGCACCATGTATATACAGTATAAGCTACACAGGTTTTGAAGTTCAAGCTTGGATGAGTTTTGTGTGAGGTTGGACATATTATACATCTTCATGAATGATTGTTATACCACAATGTCCTGCACTGCCTTTGGAAAAGCTTTGAAAAATGTACAGTGTTTAAAAGATACATGGATATATCTTCTAAAGTTTCGCTTTATTCCTTGTGGATCCATATTTAAGTAAAGAAATCCTGCCAAACTAACAAATGAGGGAATGGATCAAGAATTAATCTGACATTTCTGGTGTGTTCATCTTATGTTCTTTGGATTTGAACGTGACCAGCCAAACTGAATTGTGAAGAACCAAGATGACTTTAAAGCTCTGATGTGCATGGTCCATGGCAGGTCCAGTGTTGAAGAAACACGACTTTTTAAGTTTCTAAGTGAAGGTTTTAGAAGGTTTGTCGACCATGTTGGAGCCAAATGCAGTGCATTATTATCCTTGATCTGGGAATTGGATCTTCTGTGTCTTGTTGTCAGATGACTATATGAAAGCAGGTATTCTGGAGGCCTTTTGGTTTTTATCTTCTAATCAGTTTATCTGAATAACCAGGTTGGAAGTCAGGATGTCCATTGCTTGCTTGCTAATGGTGGCTTAATATCAATAGATCATTGGATGTTTGAAATGTGACATGGACCTTAAGTTGTTTTGAGGAGAACATGAGGACCAATTAACAAGGCAGAGCTGTCAGTTCCTGTGCATCTGCAAGATGATGTCTCCACCAAAATACCAGTTTCCACAGGGTCCACGGAGCCAGATTCCAGATTCTCCAGAGCAGTACTGAGTAAAGGTAAGTCACCAATTTACCACTTCATTGTCAACAACCTGCTTAAAGAATCCATTCAGAACTATGAGAACCAAGTGGTTTTGGGCTCTGATTTAAATATGAATTCAAGAATGTCTTCAAGCTTCAAGCTGTCTACAATCTTCAGAAAGTTTTTCAATGATAAAGCGGAAGGTAGAAATTCATGAACGAATATAGATTGTTATCTGGAAATTGGAACATAAAATGTTTGGATTGTGCACGTCAATATATTTCACATTGGAGGAAGTTGTTTGTGTAAAAGCCACACAGGCACAGCTTTGATCAACCTGCACAGTCCATGACCAACAGTCCATGAAACTGAGTGAGCGAAGGTCATTAGGTTGAAGAAAATACACATTGGACGGTTTGCAGTGTGTAAACATTATAGCCTGCTTATCAAATACTGAAGGTTCCTCAGAAATGGTTGAATTGTGAAGGTGCATCATCTGCAAGACACACCAATGCACGCATGGCTAATATATTAGAAGAAAGTGGAGAACCAAGCACAGCAAAGAACATGGAGGACATGGTAAGGAGTCTGGAATTTGAATATTGTGTGAAATCTGTATCTGATAATCTAATTGTTGGATCTGGTGAAACAGAGGAGCATGTAGTTTCAAAGAGTCCAGGATCTCACTTGAATGTGAGGGATGGTGTCTCATCATTTCATTCAGCCAGGAGATGTTGCTCCACACAAGATCTACAACCTGCAGATCCTCAGGACAATGGACTTCTGTAATCATTTTTGGAAAACCATTGGGAAAACTCTCCCTCTACATTGAATTGATTATGAAGTTCAAAGCATCTCATGCTTATCTCAGAGATTTCTCACCAGTCTCGTGCTTGTCTCAGAGACTTGTCCACCAAATTTTTCCACCTTTCATTTGATTGGAAAGTTCTGGTTAAGAAGTTCTAAACACCAAACTTCAAACACCAACAAATGTGTTTACAATCAGGAACAAATGAGGATTTTGCTACTATGTCCACCGATGGATGAAACATTCAAAGACAGTGAGGAGAGGCATGAACTTTGACCTGCCATTTTCTAAAAAATTATTGTTATATTATTTTCATAACAACGTGTTACATAAAATACCAGCAAAGGTGAGCCAACCCCACATCTTCATTGTAGCGTTTTTGAAAAACGTTAAGTATCTTATTTTTGTGTTTTACAAAAGCCTGATGAGTCACAGTAATGAGAGTATTTCCAGTTGTTAACTTGTTTTCTGCGTTAGAGTAGCACCTTTAATTTCCCTTGAGGAGATGTTGTGGGTTTATGTATGTGTGCTGTTATATTTAGATGTAAGAGGCTGGACCTTATAAACATAAACACTGCAGTTAAATGACAATAGTATTAGTTAGTTTTAATTGAATGTTTACGGTTGTTAATAAGTTTACTAGTCTTTGACTTTTTAATATCTTTGTACCGGCTTGTATTTCAACAGGGTCAAGTAAACACTTCATTTCTAGAATAATCCTATCCTGTTACTGTTACTTTTAAAGAGGAATTTGTTGATGTTTATATTTTGTAATTTACTTTTCAGTTATTCAGGATATTCCTCAGATAGGCAGTTATCCCTGGATTTGGTTAACGTTGGCCGACAGCGTCTTGACTTCCTGCCTATGCTGGAACATTCGGGGACGTACAGGGAATCAGCAGTG
Organism: Yasuhikotakia modesta; assembly: GCA_036877545.1. Lineage (NCBI taxonomy): Eukaryota > Metazoa > Chordata > Actinopteri > Cypriniformes > Botiidae > Yasuhikotakia > Yasuhikotakia modesta. The sequence goes on along the minus strand of JBAJNP010004267.1, from coordinate 25,622 downwards.
CATTCTGGGACGTTTGCACAGGAGATCATTACGCTTGTGCACCAGGTCAAAGGTCAGGGACCAAATGATAGTTTAGGAAAAAAGTTTATCTTAGAAAATGCCTTTTATAAATATAATAACTGTTTGTTTGTTTTACAGAAAACTACTTTAAGGGTCAAGGCATCACATTAAATGAGCGATTCGCAAATGAACAATTTTATTTACTTCAAGATGAGGAGGATGAGGAAGATGAAGAGATGCAAAACGTTGGACCAGTCATAAACAGGTACAAATGCAACACAGCCAAAATATGTTTAGAACACCAACACATAGCAACACCCTGGCAACCACCAACAACACTGTTGGCCTCATCATTGTAAAATATTAATTTGTTTTTCTTGTAGGCAACTTGGAACGCCTTTATCGGAAACACAGATCTACTGCAAGATAAGTGCAGAGCCTGTAAGTTCTCCATTTTACCTTCACTTACCATCAAATGTATGTGTGTGTTTATACATATATACATACATATATATATATATACACGTATACGAACACGTCTGGATTGTTTTGGTAGCTTCAAAGACAACAGCTTGGCCCCGGTCCTGGTGACCTCAGATATGATCTGGAACGACGGCGACAACAGCGTCTGGAAGGTGTAAAAATCACCATAGCTGGAAGCAGTTTTCCTCAGACGTCTTATGAGAGGTATGAACTGAAAACGGTGTCTGTTAGCATTGTTCTGAGAAACCAGTTCTGCTTGTTATGTTACTTTGCTACGCAGTTACTTTGGTTTGCATGCAACGTCATCTGCATCAGCCATATTTACTATATCACACAAATGCCAAATTGTTAGCCGTCCAAAACAACGACAACATTATGAATAATTTCTTCCTTTCCAAAGTCAAGAGGGTGAACTTCCATATGGAAATGAGAATCCCGGCCAGTCAGAAGGAAAGTTTGGCCGGCCATCTAAACGACAGAAGCAGTGGGTGAGTTTTGTTAGTTTCCTGTAGATATGATGAACTTGTTAGATGTTTGATGTTCTTATGACGGTTTGTGGTTCTCCAGATTGGGCCTCGCCAAAGACCACCAGCACCAAACAGACAGAACCTTCATTTGAGGGGGAAACCTAATAACAGGCCACGTGGACGGAGAACTTAAAACAGCAAGACAACTTAAAACAGTGAGAAAATTTTACATGTCTGTCAGTTATAAGGACAAACATCTGTTTCCAGATGTAAGCAATTATTCCAATTTGCTTATTAATATTTCTTATTTTATTTTTCAAATCAAATGTCTTTTCCCCTGCAGATCGCAAAGAGAAAATCTATTCAAACCAGAGAACACTTCCACAGTTGCTTTTTTAAAGTTGTGAACCACTAAGATCTTTATGCATAAGTTTATACGCTTTGAGGTTTGTAAAGAATAAAACAGTAAACATGACTGGGCCGGTATGAGAGTAATGTAAGATTACGTCTTAGACACAACGTGTAGACACAACGTTTGTGCTTTAATAATGACACACACTGTGTTGTCAGTGGCTACAGAGCTGAGTTGTGTTGATGCTCTAATGCTTCTGTTTTTTTAGGCAAATTATAATCGCAAATTATAATCACAAATTATCACAATGAATGTGTTGAAAAGCGAGTGTGCATAAAAAACTGTGTGCCTTGTTCTCTTTTTACAGCTTATATCACCTGTTATTGAGAAAATTTCTATTCTATTTGTGTAAAAAAATCATCCTTTCTATGCTGTACATATTTTCATAGCGATATACTACACAGTCTGCTGTTTTCCTTTACACTAAAGCACAGAATATTTTGTTATAACTAGATACATTTATATACTCTGTAATGCCGCTGATTAAAACGCATTAGAATTTCCTCTGTAAATAAAACCTGTTTGTGGCAAAATGTTTTAAGTGCACATTTTATTTTACAAAGTGTTCAAGTCTATATAACATTTATACACAGAATATTTGGTTCATTACTTTATGAGTAAGACAAACGCACACAGTTAACAATTCTATAGTTATTTATTATTATTATTATTATTATTTATTTGTTCAAAAAGTATAAAATATTTTAAATATGACATTGGTCAAGAAACTGTGACAGTGAACATAATATTGTTTAAGAACATTAAGACTGAGTAACTTGTGAAAAGCTCTAGTTTTACAAGGTTGTTGCTAAACTTTCCAAAACCCAGAATCAGTTTTTTTTACTCTGGACCCTCGTCTCTGTGCAGTAAGAATATTGTTCTTGGTCGTCCCCTGATGCCTGTGAGTATCTGAACTGTTTTTACTAAACTGTTGTTTTTGTAGCTCTAAGTTCCCTGAGAAACAACCATATCTCACAGAAAAGGCACTAAAGTTGTGACGTTTCACACCTATACTATGACGTTTCACACCTAATACCATTTTCCTCAGTTTTTTTAATTTATTGCTGCCTGTTCAGTGAGTTTCATTACAGTCTATTGACCCTGAATGAGCCTAAACTCACTAAAGCTAGTTTTTCGCTAAAGCTACTTGAACGACTGTTTTAAGGTAACTGGCATTTCAAGATTATTTCTCACAGCTGAAATTACGTACAGGGCAGCGGTTTAAAAGACACCTCAGAATTTTCCTCCAAAATAATGTCATATCGACACATTAACGGCCTGTGGGGAAAAGAAATAACACAATTAATGCTGTGCATTTTGGAAACGCAAGAATTGTTGTTGTTTTGCTTAATAATTGTTGTTATTTTTATTGCACTAGTTTTACTTTTAAAAAAATCACCTGTCTGGCTTTTCCAGTGGTGATATCCGGATTCGGAGCAGCCTTATCTTGTAGCGTGGTCCTATAACATTCCCAGTGACGATTCGTAAAGAGATTTTCTGAATTGGATATAGATCCTCATCAAACTGGGCCAGTACTCGAGTGGACGTGTACTGCTCCAACCGTAAAAGCTTACTGTAAAAAACAACAGACTGCTGAGTGATTGTGTTTGTGGATTTTCTGTCATAGAGATTCAGAGAACATTTTGTAGAATGTAAGGTACATTTTTGTAGCTGCAATCTGTAACTTTGAGGTAAAGCAGACCATGTGAAACAGTGATCTTGTGACGTACTTGCTAAATACCTGAGGTTTGTTCTTTTTTTAACCAAAAAAAGTTACAGTTTGCAGCTTTAAACTTTAACATTTACTTACTGGTCTATCCTGGACTCGATCACATTTTTCCCGCTGTGCAGTCGAAGGATGACAACACCCCAGCGTAGAAACTGGTTCCAGGTTACGAGGTCGACCCTGTAGTTTGTTTCTACAAATGAAAATATCCATGAGAAATCAGAATCAGATCTTCTGTTTGTAGCCGTTGTAGTTCTGCTAACTCACTGCTGTAGGGAACTTCAGCTGTGGTTGAGAAAAACACTCGTGTTTGTCCCAAACTCAAGAGTGTGTCTCTCCACTGACTCATGTTATAACCTGAAGATAAATAACATAGATGGTAATGTTATAGCATGTGATGTTTATTAAAGATTCAACGGATCTGACAAGCTTTTGGCTTTACCTAAAACAGGACAGGAAGCAGGTTTAAAGGTCTCGCACTGCAAGCACTGGCCGTTGAGGAAGTCAGTATAGGAGGCACACGGGTAGGCCGTGAGGTTGCAGGTGCGGTTCAGAGCACACAGGTACAGGAAAACAGACCTCTGGTGATCACACACAAAATATGATTTCCCTGTGGAGAACAGAGCGAATGAGATTAGATCTAAACCCTGGGGTATATTAACACAACGCCGGAACTAGTTATTTTGTGACAGAACCAGATACATGTACATCATTAACTATCACAGAGTTTGTGAGACTGTGACAGTATGATATACTGACCTGAGAAGATGGTTTTGGGACAGCCAGGCTGGTCCAGTCCTCCGTTGGCATAAAAATCAATGTGGCCATGAGTTCCTCTAAGACCAAAGGCTGACACAACAAACACAGGTTGAGCACAGGTTGAGTGTTAGATTGTTTATGGTGTAGCACAGTATACATTTCAACTATACAACATTATATACTATACTGTACTGTACTATACTGAACTATACTACACTATACTATACAACGAGCTATACTGTACTAGATTGTACTGTACTATACTGTACTGTACTAGATTGTACTGTACTATACTGTACTGTACTGTACTATACTAACACATTTTATGTTATTTTCCACACTTACAATTCATATCTGTGTGAAGCACATCTACAAACTGAGCATCAGTCGGGTCAAGACGTTCCTCAGGAGGAACCCCAGCAAACATGGGTCCGGCCGGATCCAGACCTGTGATTCTGCCGATCCTTCCTCCCAGCATGGCCCCGATGAATCCGGCCACATGTGCTCCCAGACTGACCCCAATCAGATGAATGGAGTCAAGAGGAGCGCCCTCGTTCTGAAACAACCACAGGACCGTGGTCATCACACTCGCTAATCCGGCTAACATTAATAACCAAACACTTTACAATCTGTCTCTTTCTTAGACAATATATGCGCAGGATTGCTTAACATTTCTGATATGATTTGTAACATTAAAACATTAAGGATTTTGTACTTTAGGAGAACGTTTAAAGAATGTTACCCAATGTTCTGAGCTGTAACCTTCCCTGTTCGCTGGGGGCTAAAAGTGTCTTTACCCAGTTGAATATATGGGGATCCCGTAGCTCAACCCTACAGCCTCACGCATCTCACCTCCATCCTCTCTATGAATCCGGTGATGTTAGCGGCCGTACGGCGCGTGTTGGTCACAGCTGTGAAGTAGTTGAGGTTTGCTGCTCCTCTGTTCCAGTCCACCACCAGGATGTTCATGTCCTGCTGTTCTGCTAGCAGGTGCACAATGTGGTTGATCCAGATGGGCGGCGCGCCGGTGGGTCGGTACCCGTGTATGACAAAGGTAGTTGGTCTGGATACGTCAAACAGGGGCTCCAGGGTGAAGTTGTGGTGGGGCAGCTCTCGACCGCAGTCGAGGTTGGCACGGGTGTAGAGCAGCAGACGCACATACAGGTTGGTCCCAATGAAAGACTCGTGGAAATCCAGATCGGTGAAGTTGTCACATTCATCGCCTTGACCTAACGACAAAAGTCACTTACTTACTAGTTTGTACTTTGTGTGTGTTTTTGTGTGTGTGTGTATTTGTGTGTGTGTTTTTGTGTGGGTTAGGGATGGATGATTATGGCATTAATTATTGAAAAGATTGATTGTTATGGTTGCTATGCTTGTTGTTTTAGATACAGTTTTGTTTTGGGGATAATAAATTTTATATAAAGTAAAACTATAGTTTTATCACAACTAAGTAACTTAAGGGTTAAATTAATCAGCACAATTCAAGTCTCTTTATTTTATTCTTTATTTATTGTCTAGTTTCTAGGTGTTTGTAGACTTCAACAGGGCTTTGTGTTCTCATTCAGTGATGACTGATTAAGTCTGAGTGATGACCTGGTTTTAATACATCTTAATAATTCCAAATAAATGTACTTCAGAGGGTCTTTGTTGGGTTGTATACTTCCATAAAGAACCTTTAACATCCACAGATTCTTACTGTTGCCCAGAAAAAGTTTCCACAGGCCACAAAAAGAAATAGTTCCTTAAAGAACCTTTAAGCAAAAGGGGAACCAAAATAGTTCTCCTGTGGCGTTACTGCACAGAACCTTTCTGGCAACTATTTTTAAAGTGAGCATTTGTCAGAGATCTTTCCATCTCTCTCCAAAACAACCAATTGGTCAGCTGGCAGATCCTCGTGTCTGATTGGTCCACCTGACATTGTTCTGGAGAAAATAGGATAGGTTTTGTGCTGGAGGTGATCTGTAATTAGCGTTCACGTACGAGCCTCAATTGGATCACGGTTCTATAAAAAAGCAGATCATCCCATCTCCTGCTCCAAATGTTCCTCCCGCCCCCCTTTCCCCTATAGAAAGATTTAGGTGTCGCATAGGAACATGGGCGTGTTTAATGTTTGACCTCAATCTCCCACTATATAGTGTGCTGACCTCTGACCTCTTTCCCTCTGCTGTGTAAGGTCTGCCGTATCTGTCTCTGATTACATCGGTCAATATAATCTACATATTAAACCTTTGGTTGTGTTGCAATTGACTTTTATTGATGTTTTTAACTTTGTGGGCCCCTGTGATGTATAATTGTAATTTTAACAGTAACATTTTTCCTTTTAAATTATTTTATTAGATTCCTCTGACTGCACATGTATTACTGCTCATTGCTACAAACTGATGTTGAATCACAAATGGTTCATTAAAAATGTTATATCACGAACGGTTAACATCACAGTTTAAATAGTTAAACATGTGTTTACACTTTCAACTGTAAAGAATCATTCTGAGTACAGATCATTTTCAAGATAAATAAAGTCACAGACAAAGAGCGTCAGTGCATCAGACAGAAACTCTGAAATCTGTATCTTACCTTTACAAAGCAGGAAAATGCTCACCAAAGTCAGGACACGCCGCAGTAACATCCTCAGCACAGGAAGTGACGAAGACATAGATGAAGAAGAGCAACCAGGTATTCTGACTGAGAAACAAGAGTCTGTAGTAAAGACAGAGAGATTGCAATGGAGTGTGGGTAATGGGCGGAGTCAAAAGAGATCACAGAGTGTTTGTTGACTGATCACAGAGCAGCTTACAACGTTTTCCAGAAGCGTGTAGAACGCGTGTCTATTTATTTGTTTTTTTCAGTGTTTATTTCAGAGTTTATTTGTTTATTTAAGCGTTTTGCTGCCCTGAAGTCTTTCTGCTAGGCATCAAGTGCACAAAAAAACATTTATAGACGAGGGCTGTTTGTCGTTTTAAACTTGTGAGAGTCAGCAGAGATATTTATAGCAACACCAGCCATCAATTGTGGTTCAGTGTAACAAACCCTGTGAGCGAGATTTGTCTGAATGTCATTATGCCCTCATACTGCAGAGCAACTTTGTGCACTCAGACACTGAGAGAAATGCTAGTGTTTAAATTGCAACAGTCACCAGAAAACAATGAGCTCAGCTATCAGGGAACGTTGTCAAAACGTTGGCTCAACGTTCAACAAAAGTTCCTACAAAGTTATCAAAAATGTTATTTCAGTAATATTAGCAGAACCTTTTTTTAATGTTGTTTATCATATTCAAACATTATTTATAAGTTGTAAGTGGAACATTGTCTATAGTGTGTGTGTGTGTGTGTGTGTGTGTGTGTGTGTGTGTGTGTGTAGCAGTAGTGTTGGTATATAACAGCAACAGAAATGTAATTTTTTTTAACACAGGTATGTTTCTCATATTATTGGCTGTGTATCACTGTAATTTTGTTACATTGGCCACGTTGAGCTCACAAGAACCGCAGTAATCAATTATTTACTGAAACAATATTGTTCCGGGCACAAGCACAGAAGTGCTGTCTGTGAATAATATTGTATCATGCAGTTTTATTTTCTTACTGAGGCCATTATTAAATATTTTTGCAGGTTTCAGTTGTGATCATTTAAGAATCGTCCACTCAACAGCCCATATTTGTTAAGAGTTTATTTACAGGATATAATGACATAAACCTAATAAGACTAGTTCAGACTAGTTGACTGATTTCTGGTTTAGTCCTCAGACAGGTCAAATTCAGATCACTTCCGATAACCTGATTAAGGAATGACTCTTTAATGCTAACAAATGTTCCTGTATCTGTGATGCCTGTAAGCACCAACACCGTAATGTTGTATTATATACATATGTTACTTATATAACAGTAATGACAGAATATTCAATATTGCATATTTATTGATTATGATCAATAAACATGCAAACCAGACCAGCAGATTAACAGTAATCCTTTTCTCAAGATAGCATTTCGATGCCTTTCAAAGACCCTATTGTACTCTAGTAAATACTTCTGTACTGTACGTCCCAGCATGTCTGTGTTTGCTTTTGCTTGTAAATGTTACTGTAAAACACTGATACAGTAGGTATGTAACTCACACTGATGGTTACAAATTAATTTTAATACATTAAATAACTTTATTCAGGTAAGATCAGACACAGACTGTTACATATTTAAGGCATGTGCCTATTATACATAATATAAACAGAATAATATTGCTTTTGATTTATACAGCAGTACATTTCACGACATTTTCTAAATATAACAAACCTTTAGTGTTGTTGTTAAGAAACACAATTCATTATATAATATAGATATTTATATAGAGATATCTTAACATACAGTCTTACAGTTACAGTTCAAAAGTGTTGTATATATTGTATATTTATTGTATATATTGTATATTTTAAAACTTTTACACTTTCTCGTTATATCTGGGTGTTCAGTAAATAAGTAACAGCAGTAAATATATACTCCATTGTTCCTTAAGAATGATGTCACCTCCTCAGGAGACCAGAGATTAAGTCCATGGGGACAGGAAAGACCACGGTTGAGTTTTTCTCCGACGCGATCTCCGTCAGGGTCTGCATGTATCGCAGCTGCAGCGCAGACGGAGACTCTGACATCACGTCGGCTGCGTCCTTCAGGGCCCGAGACGCTTTCATCTCTCCCTCCGCAGCGATCACCTGTGCGCAGACGCATGCGCAACAACACAGGTGAGCTCATCCATATTAATACAAATGTGCTCCTATTACAAGATCAATACTGGACCTGCGTTAGTTTTCCATTCACTTTTCACATAAACACGCTGCTAATTCACACTTCTAATTATACTGAAATTTCCATTCTGCAAATCTGGTTTGTTTTTCCAATACATTATACTGTATTGTGTGCCTTTATAGGACATTATAAGCAGCACAAACACTGTTCAGAATTAAATGATGGACGGATATCTATAAATAAACAATTGTTTAACAGCATATAATGATGGATATATAGAATTGGTGGATATATTTGTCTTTATCTGATGTCATTGTAAAACATTATTGCTTAATTTAAAAAGTTATATACAAATTTAAGAATTAGCAGCAGACAAACTATTATAGCCCATATGTTGGTGTCCTAAAAACCCTGTGATATGTTTCCTGGTCTGCAAGTGTTGTTATGGAAATTAGGGGAGCTAAAGGGGGCTCACAATCCCATTGAGCGTGTGCAGGGGGCTGCGGGTGTTCAGCGTCCAATCAGAAAGCGCCGAATCTCCTCAGACACAACACAAAGCTGAAAAGCTGATAAGATGACACCCCAGTCTCCTCAGATCAGACAGATTACAGTCAGTGAAACATGTAACAGTCTTTCGGTGTTCAGACACCAGTTCACCTTTGCGCGCGCCTCTCTGGTGGCCTCTGCTTCAGCTGCCATGGCTCTCTGCAGAGCGGTGGGCAGTTTGACATCTTTAAGCTCCACTCGTTCCACTTTGATGCCCCAGTTCTTGGATGCCTCATACAGCACAGCCTGGTACACAAAGGATGAAAGGCGACATTTGCAGTTCGTGGGCCATGAGTTTTTCACAGAGCGTCTAATGAACTGATAGTTTGTTTAAAGGTTTTCAACATACAGCGTTCTCAGAACATTGGGTAACATTATTCAAAGGTTCTCTCAAAGTTATCGTAAACATTCTTCCAGAATTTATTAACATTATGTTTCATATTTGTAAAAAACTTTATCCTTAAGTTGTTACTGGAATGTTTTAGAAATGTTACCGTTACGCTACGTTATGTTAATGTTTTTTGCATCCTACCTCCATCTGTTCTGACATCTCCTCACGGTCTTTTAAGATGTCCGCTAGGTTCTTAGTACCTAGCATGTTTCTTAAAGTGGTCTGAGCTAGCATCTGTGTGGCATGATTAGCATTCTCGACTCTGGTTATGGAGACAGTGGGGTTAAAAATTTTGTAGTACACCACAGCATCCACCATGATAGTCACAGAGTCTTTGGTCAGTACCTGAGGAGAATTTTCAGAATATAGTCAGATTTTACATGTAACTAAACTGGTAATGTTAAATCAAATGTTGTCTTGGTTTTGTTCCTTTAGGTACGACAAAATAACAAGTTGTTGAGATGTTTGGTTCCTCCATTACTCACTTCTTGAGGTGGGATGTCAAAAGAAACTGTCCTCAAATCAACCTTCCTGAATGTGTCCACACACGGAATAATCCAGAACAAACCTTTAAACATCAGAAATCAACAGTTCTCATTACAGCTGCAGTAAACAGACACATACAATAACAAACCCTCATGAAAAGATGGCGAGAGGTTAAAAAAACAAGATTCACATACCAGGTCCTTTAGCACCTCCAAGGAGTCGTCCCAAACGAAAAATAACTGCTCTCTCATATTCCTGGACAATCTTACACAAAACAAGAAGAACATCTGGTTTGATCTAATCTTCTGTCTATGCCGTACGTAATATATTCATAAATTATAAATATTATATATAAACTAAATCAACTCAGTTGACCATTTCCATGAAAGTCTAGCATGAGTTACTTGGAGAATTATGCTTTTGTTTATTTATATATTTAGCAATTGATTTGCAAATAAGTTTGTTTGAACAACATCTCAGTTCCTGATTTCATGTTAGTAGCTGTAATGTTTAGGTCACAAATAGCATGAAGTACAAGATAGACGCCCTTAAATTAAATCTGTTGGAAATGTATTGTCGTACCTTCATACAGCTCCACACAGAGACAGGAAACGTGAGAAGGATAAGCAGGAACGAGAAGAACGTAAGGAGATGTCCACAAATCCCAGAGCTGCTAGAGTTCTCCATATCTGATTAAACCCAAAATACAAGAGTTTAGTCTCTGTTCAACTGATGTTCCTCTGATGTTCCTCTGATGTTCAGCTGATGAAGTCATGAAATTACCTGACTGGGGAAAGTCATTCGTATCAAACTCTTCTCTAGCAGGATTTATTTTGTTGCAGGACAGCTCACCGTGAGAAGACACAACTGTAGACATTGTTATTCTGTCAGAAGGCACTGTGAGGTTTTCTTACACATGAGGTGAATTAAATAAGCTCCTTTTTTTCACACACAACAGGAAACTTTGCGTGGCAAGTCGCTAAGCAACAAAACTGAGCTTATGTTAAACCATAAAGCCAATTACTTGTTTGCAGCGATGGGTCTGTTTAAACATTGTCATGCAAGGTCTGTTTGCACATCATTGAAATATTTTGTTTTCCTTGTACATGAGCAAATGTTTACCTTGTAATAATGTAAACATGGTTTAATGTTTTTTCTTCATAATGGTGAATTTGTGAGGGTTACGTTTAAATGTTTGGCTAAAGAAAGTAATAAAAATTTGGATTAGATCAGTATAAAACCATTACTAGTGTTTTATACTTATAGTTATAGTGTGTGTGTGTGTGTGTGTGTAAGTGAGAGAGAGAGAGAGAGAGAGAATAAATCAACTTACTAAACAAAATATAAACTACTGTATATATAAACTATATTTCACATCCTCGTTTTATTATAGTCCAATTATTTATTTAAACTAAAGTAAATGGCTTTCATTTTAATTTGATAGTGTATTTGTTTTAACTAATAACCCAAACATCTTTTACCCATAATGCATTTCATAACCAAACACACCTTTAAACAATAACAATTAGATAAGAACAATAAACAATAAGAGCAATAAGAAAATCAATTATTTGACGTCAGCAGCTGTAAGTCACGCCCCCAGCGGGACGCGCCTCTCCGCCCTCTCATTCATCCGACCCGTGCGATGTGTGAACGCGTGGTTTTATTATAACAAAACAGCATTAGAGGAAAAATCACAGCACAAATTTTCCTTCTAGAGGAAAAATGACAGCAAGTTTAAACGAGGTATGATGTGATTGACTTCATCTTCCTGCTGTTTTGTCCCAGCTGAACTGGAGGCGCTTGGAGGCGCTTGGAGACGCCAGCGCAGTCGTGCGGGTTTGCTGGTTTTGTTCCAGCAGCGAGTCTTACTAAAGGTAAAAACAGCGTTTGTTGATGTTTGTGCACAATGTCGACGTCTCTTACTGTTTAAGCGATTAAACGCTTCGAGTTTCTTGTAGGAAACATGTAAATATTTCCAAGTTTATTCGAAAACATCCAGCCAAGCAGTTTGCAGTTTGTTTCAAGGGTCGGTGTTGAGACAAAACATGGTTTCTTACTTATTTAAATCCCTGCATTGTTTTCTATTATAATATTTGTTTGTTTTTCGGATGTTAATCTCATGTATGACTTAATAATAAATCAATGAGATCCACAATTCATTTATTTAATTCACTGAGTGCATCATATAGTTTATATCTGTTAGTCTGGTGTCCAGCCTCTAGCTGTTTAAATAGATAAACCTTCAGTACATCTGTTACAAGCACACGTATGTTTTCTACCCCAGACCAGTTTACCAGTCTGTTCTGTGTGTGTTTAAGGTGGGTGTAATGGGACACAGAGGACCCCTGCAGTGGGCTGATGTTTGTAAACTGTACAATAAAGAGTCTCTCCAGAACCTGTGTTGTGTGTTTGAGCACGAGTTCAACAAACAACACAGTTACTGTGAGGTAAGTGAAGATGCAGAACAAATATTAAAAGAAATGTTTCAAATCTCCAGTTTTTTTAGATGTGGTATAAACCCTATTGATTGATTATAATGATGTTTTTAAATGTGTATCATTTTTAAAACGTTACACTAACAACTTAAGTGTTGTTTAATATATAACAGTTTTACACAATAGCATATTGCAACAACTTTATATAACATCATTTCTTAGTGTTGCTTTTACAGTTTTCATTGCTTTAAACTGCATTTCATATGAAGCGTGTTGTGATTGAAACACTGTTATTATTTTAATAAAACAGAGGCATGATTTTGAGGGTTCAGGCAGGAATGTACCGCCACTCTCCAGTGAAACGTCCGGTTACTCTGTCCTCCATACACTGTGGAAGACCTTTCGTCCAGCCATCATTAAAGTTGCTCTTCTGCGACTGTGGACTGATCTTCTCAGTATTCTAGTTCTGTTGACCCTCAGGTAGGATCTGTCTCTGTGTTTGAATGTGGCTGTTGGTTTTCCGATGGAAAACCTGATTTATGTACGTCTGACTTAACATCAGGTGGGTGATTCTGTTCTGTGAGAGGCAAGCTGTGTTCGACTGGGCGGGTTACACATATTCCCTGGTGGTGCTGGTAGCCGTTTGTTGCTCGGCTGTTTCCCACCGGCAGTTTGAGAGACAAAGCGGGATAATGATGGCCAATGTCCAGGCAGTTGTGACTGGTGCCCTCTACAGGAAGGTAGTTGTCGCTGACTCTGTTGCCACTAATCTATTTCTGTTACCACAGATCTATTATATACCTGCTTAATAACCGATTTGTTCATTTTTAACGCCAGTGAAAGTTTTTACCCAAACTTTTGTCTAGAAATATAATTATTCTCCTGTGCGCTGAATGTCTTCTCTCTTCTCCTCCACGCTCCCTTCATTTTCCCCTCGTCCTTTACATCTGAAAGACGTTTTCTTTCTCCTGTAGCTCTCGTCGGCAGTCCAGCGTCTCAGATGTCGCTCCTCTGCGCTCAGGAGACGCTGAGTGTTTGGGGGGTCTGGTGGTCCCACTGGCCTGTATCTGGTCTCCTCCCCTGAGAGCTGCTGTATATCTGGGTTTGCTCTGGAGAGAACTGGGCTCCGGTGTTCTGGTGGGTCTGCTGGGGTTAGCGGTCCTCATTCCTGTCAGCTCAGCAGTGCAGAGCAAAGTCAAGCAGCTTCAGGTCAGTTAGGACGGGCATTTTTCTAACGTTTCCATTAAGTAACAGAAACATTGCAAATGTTATTTTGAAAGTTGTGGGAACATTCGAAGCATCCAGTTTTTTAGATGTTGTATTAACATGTGATGATTGTTTTTCGTCAGAAAACTCTGCAGATCCTCAGGGAAAATACTAAACAACTTGTCAAAGAAATGATGCAGAAATTTCAGGTTTTCCCTAATTTGCACACATGATCTCACCTGTCACAAATGTTTTTACATTTTTAATGCATCTTATTTAAGCAAACGTGTATTTGAGGTGCTCCGTTTAATGTCTGTTCTTGTAGGCATTGAAGCTTCTTGCGTGGGAACCGTGGTTCTGTCAGAGAGTTAAAGAGTCCCGTTCCAGGGAGCTTGAGGTGCTGAGAATTCTGGGATATCTGTCAGGATTCTCGATGCTTGATTTTGTCTGCATGCCTTTCCTGGTGAGTGCCACCACTCCTAACTACCTGGAGACATTCTTGGAACATTAGCTAACTAAGTTATCAAAACGTTATTGCAGTAACATTGGTAGAACTTATCTAACAATGTGTATCAAGTATCAAAAATGTTGTTCAGTTGTTAGTGGAACTAACCTTTACCTTTGAAAGCTTGTTTAGATATTTTAGCTGAAACGTTCCTACTAAAATATGACTTTGACTTTAAATTACCTAACCTCTGTCCTCCAGATGCAGAGAGGCTTACTAACAAAACAAATCCACAGAGCTCTGAGATTAAAACCCAAAGAGTCTGTTATAGATTACAACCCGGGGTCAGAACACTGAGGTCCAATGATGCTGTCGTTCACCGGAACCGACATCAGGAATTCTCAGAACGTAGCTCCTCCTGTGTGACGTTCCCTGTGTTCTTGTTTGTTTCTCCATGCAGGTTTTGTTCTCTTGTCTCGCTGTGTTTGTCCTGGTGGATGATGGGAATGTTCTCACAGCCTCCCAGATTTTTACAGCCCTCTTTGTCTTCCGATTGCTCCGTCCCGCTCTCCTGGAAATTCACTGGGAATACTGCAGCCTTAAACATGTAAAATGCTTGTAAAGAACATTTGTTAGTTTTCTTGTAATAGATGAATTTTCTCCAGTAATTTTCCGAATGTGATTTGCGCAGGTGCTCCAGTCTCTTCGGAATCTGGAGAAGGTGTTTCTTACGAAGGGAAGGTCACAGTTAGGTACTACAAAAGGTAAAAGTCACAGTAACAGAAGCACAGAGAACCTCGGTTTGTTGTAGCTATAAATAGAAACTCTTAGAAAAAGAAAACTGATAAAGAAGAGCAAATGGAGAATGATGGAGGAGATATTTTGAGAAACGTTTTAGTACGTTGGTGTCCATACAGTAGAGGCTAATGGGTGCCACTGTTGTTTGGTTACCTTAGTATAAGAAAAAACAAAATATTAGCCATAATTTTTTGCTAACATCTGTTTGTCTCTCTCTCCATCAGGTTCTGTGGATGAGCTTTTACCTGACAGCTCACAGGAGCAATACGACAGGTAAGTGTGTGTGTGTGTGTGTGTATGTGTGCCTGTCGTTTCATTAGACTGTGTCCAGAATGAGAGAACAAAACTGTCTGAGATCTGATGTTCAGGACGTGTTGCGTGCAGTGGACATTAGTCCAGCATTCATGTATTACAATAGTTTTAATCCAAGACAAACATCAGTGATTTAAGAAGATTAGTGGTGCTTTTTTAGTTTTTTAATACCCTACCGATCTCGTCTGTTTGATTTCTTACAGCGTCTTCTATGTACTAGAGTGGCCTTGTGAGTTTTAGGCATTGAGAGTTAGAGAAGCAGAGAATCTATTCACACAAACAAATTCCTGTGGTTTTGTTGCGCTATAACACGCAGTGCAGCCGTACAGAGTCCCGGCTAACAATTTTGGGTTGCAAGAACGTTTTTCTTAACATTTCCATGAGGTAACAAAAAAACATTAAAACGTTATACTGAAAGTTCTAGGAATGTTTGAAACTTCATAATCTCCTTTAATACATACAGTGGCCCCAACTTAAGTTTTTAAACGGTTTGAATATGTCAGCGTAGCTCAAAAATGACCTTTTTAACAGGTATAAAGATGACAAGCAACGTGACTCTGAGGAACAACATCATAATCAATGCCAAAGCGTATGTATCATTATTTATCAGTATGTATCATTATTAGAGAGGGTAAATATTTTGGTGTAAATGCTGGTTTAGTGATGTGGTTTTGTGCTTGCAGAGCAGTGGAGAGGCCTTCAGGCTGTATCTGAGGGCTTTTGGCTGGCATTGGGTGACCGCAGTCTCCCTGATCCATCTGGGGGTGTGTGTGGGGTGTATCGCTCATGACGCGGTTCTGAGCGTGTGGACGGGGGAAGCCAAGGAGGTCCAGGGACTGGAGGGATGGCGAGAACTCAGAAACTCACGACTTTCTGCCTACGGCCTTCTGGGACTCCTGCAAGGTTATCTTCAGCCTGTAGATGTTGCCATAAGAGGCCACCAAGCTAACAGATAAACGTTCTCAGAATGTTCAACAACATTCTGTAAAAGTTCTTCCAGTTACTGGATCTTGTTCCTAGATCTTACGAACTTTGTAATGTTTTTGTGACTTTGAAAGAACTTGTCTCTAACATTTCAATCTTAAACTGTTAGCTGGGTGTGTGTTCTGTTTGTTTATTGTTGTGCTTTTGTTTGTTTTCAGCTTTGCTGGTGTGCTGTTATGTTTACTGTCAGACATGTGGATCTGTCAGGGCGTCTGATGCTCTGCACTGTGAGCTGCTGTCTGATGTTCTTCATCGTCCTGTGTGTGCGGCCCAGACGACTGATGCCAGACGGTTACTGCACACCCTCACTCATGTGAGTCTGATGTCTGAAGAACTTTGTTTGACAAAGGTGGTTAAAAGGCTCTTATCTTGATAGCAGTCACTGGTGGTACAATTAGATTTTTATCTTCTGTGGAAAGCACGGGACCATAAAATGTTCATCCAATCATTGCATTCGGTCTGAATAAAATATTTGGATGTTCTTCTTGCCTGTCAGACTGTATTTGCATCCCTCCATGCACTATTGGAGGAGGCGTGGTTAGGGGAGGGATCTGATAGGATCTTATGCTTTTAGGACTAGTTCGCTGTTGCTAGCAACTTTGAAATTGCCTAACCTAACTATTAATTCTTAGTAAACATGGTGCAAACCCTCCAGAGAAGACCAGCTAATACCTGGACTAGTTTATTTCTGGTCTAGTACAGGTCTAGTTGGGGACCATCAAAGCATTTTTGTTTTATTGAATGAAAATTCAGTGCTGGTTCTCGTGTTGGTTCAGGATCTTCAGGTGGTTGATGAAGAACTTCCCAAACATCTGCACAGCTGGTTGAGGAGCGTTTTGGAGATGCTGACCACCATTGCTGTGCTCATCTTCATCCTGCCGGTCTTCAGCCTGGCTGTGTGTCCTCTCACATTCCTCTTTCTGCATATTCAGGTACGTGTTTGTGAATCGCCATCTTTACACGAGGCTGCGTGTTTGTAAATGTTTGTTATTAAAACTCTTGCATTGTTCTACCATTTTAGTCTCGTTTCTCAGCCCACATGAAAATGAGAAACGTTTCTTCACAAGAGTCTGTCGAAGCTCCGGTTTCTGAGTCAGAGGAAGTGTGCGTGAAGCTCTGCCTCCAAGCCTTAAATCAAAACCTGTTGATCAAGTACAACAGAATAGTTACACAAAGGTTAAAATGCCATTTACATGTTAATAGCACTCCAACTCCCACAAGTCCATTAGAGTCAAAGCACTAGAGATGTAATACTAAGATGCTCTCCCTAGAGGGCGCCATTTGAGTAAAATCTGACATCTGATCTATAACTGTAGGTGGCTATTATGTAATTTATATTATAGTAATACTTTTTTAAATTCTTATGTTTATAGAATCTTATTCTATATATTTTATGTTCTGCATTAAATGAAAAGTTCACCCCAAGTAAAAATAATTTCATTATTTCCAAACCTGTGCGACTTTATTGCTTTTGAGGAACGCAAAATAAATATTTTAAAGAAACCACAGTGGTTAGTAACCAAGCAACAGTGGCACCCATTGACATCCATTGTATAGACACAAAACGACTAAGGCATTTCTCTAAATATCATCTTTTGTGTTCAGCTGGTTTGCGCTGCGTTTGGACATCATTGCTGGAATCCTTCTTTTCCTGGTTTGTTTGATCGCGCTTGAGACCCAACTGGATTCGGGTCTTGTGGCTTTGGCTCTGATCTGTGCCCAGAATGTGAGTTCTTTCCCAATACCTTCCCTGAGTTTTGTATGATTAAATGGGGTAGACAATTTTAATAGTCCTTACTGGAGGTATATAATATGACAGATTATGACGTCGTATTGTTGCTTTCAGACCAAATGCAATGATTGGAAGAACATTTTCTTCTCCTGCGCCATTAACAAAAGATATATAAATATATTTACGCCACTTTATGAATGCAGTCAGGATGTGACGAGACTTTCAACCGTAACAAAGACAGGAGATCACATACCCTGCCTTTAACTCATAATGGCTTTGCTAACAATAACCGTTTGTTCCAGATCGCCAAACCTTTTCACCGGTACACGCAGGCCCTCTCAGATATCAGCGCTGGCATGTCAGGAACGCAAAGACTTTGTGATCTTACCAAAATGGAGAGAGAGGTACAGGGTAACAAAATATTTTCTTTAGCATCTCTTTTGTGCTTGCCTGGTCGCGTCACCCCACCCTCAACCCGTAATAGCCGAAGTCATTGTGCAGCAAATTCCAAAGAAAGTGACATACCTTGGTGTTGTTGTTGGTTATGGAAATGCGTTAAATGAATGCACGACTGCTTGTCTCGGTCACAGGCTGTGTGGACGGTTCCCCTCGGACCACCGCTTGACTGGCCTCAGCGGGGGGAAGTGAAGTTTATAAACTACGAGTCTAAAGCGTCAAACAACTGCACAGCGGCTCTCAGGGGTCTAAATCTCACCATTTTAAAGGGGCAGAAGGTACTGACAGTGCGTTTTTTTTCTTCTAGTGTGTGTGAAGATATTTGCAGTATATATACCTGCAGTCTGAAACCACAGATTGTTCTAATTAAATTGTTGATTGCATCACACATTTTATATATTATAACTGTTCAGCCCAAGGTTCTTAAAAGAACCGTTCTTTTCTTACCTTTGGGTAGTTTAAAGAACCTTTTCTAAAAGTGTGTGTGTGTGTGTGTGTGTGTGTGTAGATTGGGGTTGTGAGCAGGGAGAGGGCAGACACTGATGGCATGGTGAACTCTCTGTACCGTGTAACAGAGGCCAGCCGCGGTGCCCTTCTGATCGACGGCGTCAACATCGGCCACGTGGGTCTGCACGACCTCAGGAGACGCCTGCAAATCATCTCTCAGGTTAATCCAACACTAATACATTTACATGTAAACAAAGCAGATAAAACTTGCTGGTTCCAGCTAGAACAAACCCGATCAGACTCGAGGGGAAGGAGCGTTCGCAGGTAAAAACTATTTTAACGGGTGTGGCTGAAGGAATGCTAAAGAATATTCAGAACTGGCGTAACCGTGTCTCCACCAGTACCCAGTAAGGGATTATCCAGTCATTGTGTTGGTTAATGAGTTGTTGTGTCCCGTGCGCTACAGGTTCCTGTACTGTTCTCAGGGCCCCTGAGGGCCAATCTGGACCCATTTTCACGGCATACTGATGCACAGGTGTGGCTAACTCTGGAACTTTGCCAGCTGAGGGAGCAGGTTCGACAATTACCCGCTCAGCTGTTACACCCTGTACAGAGGACGGCCATCGCTCTTAGGTGTGTGTGGGAAATCTAGTAAATCTTTTGACCCCCTGGAGCTATCTGACGTGTTTATGTAATATTCAATTATGTTGTACCTGAACAGTGCTGTGTTTTGTTTAGTGGATTTAAGCATTAACATTTAATGAAACAATGGCCATGTCTACACACTACCTATTTTGAGAGGCACAAGCATTTAAATGAAGTGGATTTCCTTGGATCTCAGTGTGTGTGCAATACAGGAGTCAGTCCTGCTTAATGGACTCCTGCAACATAACGGTGATGTTAATGCTTTATAAAGAGATATTTTCCATCATTTACACACCCTATGACTTCTGTGGAACACAAAAAAAGATATTTTGAAAAATGTCACCGTGGTTTTGTGTCCATTCAATAAAAGTCATGAGTGCCGCTGTTGTTTGGTTACCAACATATTTCAAAACATCTTGTTTTGTGTTTGACAGATGATAAATGATGGAAGAATTTTTCATTTTGGGGTGAACGGTCCCTTTAATAGTATGCATGCTCTAGTATTCATTCTAACCTTCAAGTAACTTTACTGGTACCTGATGTGAAATATAAGCAGGAACAGACAAATAGCACCAGTATGATTTAAGATGATGTTTACGTAATGCGGTTAAGCTGTCAGAGGAGTGATAACCATATCTGGTGTAAATGTGGCTGATAGTTAGCTCTATAGCAACCCTTATGTATTGGCACAACAAACTGTAGGTTGTTATGGGTAAAATATTTCACTATTGTGTGTGTGTGTGTGTGTGTGTGTGTGTGTGATGTGAAAGCCTTGGGCAAAGAAGACTGCTTAGTTTGGCCAGAGCTCTGCTTGCAAAAGTCAAAATCCTCCTTGTGGAAGAGGCTCTTCCTTCTGTGGACCTGGAGACGGAGAAACTGGTCCAATACTTGATCCGTACGGAGTTTACAGACTGCACTGTACTGTGGCTCAGTCAGAACCCACTTACGCTCATGCACACAGATAAGTCAGTAACAACAACAACCTTTGAGATCTATGAATCATGCGTTCAATGTTAAATATTTAAGTTATTTACAACCTGTCGTTGTTGCCCCAGGTTGCTGGTGTTGAACAAGGGACAAGAGGTGAAGTTTGACGTCACTTCCGCTCTCATCCGGCAGGGGTCGCTGTTCAGTTAACAAGACTTTTTTTTACAACCTTTAACATCAGACACTGGTTTTCTTAAACCAGAATATATCGACCTGGTATATAGCAGGTATTAACTGATGAAGGTTTAATGCCTTTATGCAGGTTACTAAGTAAAAAAAATACTAAATAAAATAGTTAAATTAAATAAATCCAACATGTTTATTTGCTTTTTGTTCAGAATGTTTTTGTAATGATGCTGTTATGTTACAGGTGGGTGTTTGGGGTACTAGTCAGTTCTGCATCAGGACATCGTCTGCTTGACTCAGGCAATGTTTGTCGATGGTGTGAGGTAAATGTGTGGCTGATTTTGCCTCATCCTCATAGGCTGCCAGAGGCATTCGTATATGATTTTGATTGGATGCCTCGAATTAATCGATGCAACCCATCGAACGCCACCTGAATGCATCTATGCTGATTATCACTATCAATACCGTAACCCCATTGGTTAGCATGTGACGGTTGTGACATTTACGCCGCAGTTAAGATTTACAGTTTCAGGCTAGAAGGAGGAAACCTTATTCTGTTTTCATCACTACCTCACTGTCCTCCAGTTTTAATAGAGAAATATTAAAATATCTGTTTAGATGAGGCAAAATCACCTCCACTACAGATTGCAAAGAGTTAGTTTCTGTAATTCCACCCTGTGTCTCTAGACTAGCGATTACAATCATATCTGTTATTACCAGATGCTGAGTGTGACGCGAGTTCTCATGTCGACTGGTTCTGTGCTTTAAAGTCTACACTGTCACTCACTGCAGACCAGGGTAAATCGCATACAAATCCCATGTCTTTAAGTGTTCATGTGATTCGATGGATTTGTCGTTTGGCTCAATCTAACTCTGTCTGAAAGCCGGACCCCTGAAAGCATTTAGATGTTTGTCTTTTTTAATTTCATAATAGCCAGGAAAATCCTGTTCTGTTCAGAAGCATTAACACAAACATGCAATTGCCGGAGGGTTTCCATGGAGAAGTTTTGATCTAAATCTCTGGCTAAAGTTGTTTCTGAAAAATAGCCTTTATTGTTTTGAGAGAAACAGATATGGAGGTCAATTATTTTTATTTGTTATTATGAAGCCATTTAAAGCCAAGAAGAAACATTAGAAACTTACACAGACCTCTAAAGCAGCTTTGCAACTGTATTTTTAATCCATGTACACACAAAAAATATACAAAAGTATTAATGATCCATTTCTTATGCAGACACACAACAGAGCCACACTCACAGAAACAGAAGCTCTCCTGTACAACTTCTAACTCATTTTAGATACAGTGTTTCCATGAAGCTCACCTGTTTTATGCTTTTTTTACAATGGTGGCACCCGAATATGGTTATTTTCTATATGTAATACGTAAACGTATCTATATGTATATGTAAACGATTGAGGATTTTAAAGAAAATAACATGCAAAACAAACCTGCGTATATAATGTTGGTGGCTTTGCATTTGCATTATACAAAAATATGTACATTTCTGATTATATAATCATCTTATAGACTTACCAAACACTGCAGAAGATACGCTAGTGTGTATATAAGCTAATCGTTCCAGTAAGTTCTGAAATGATCACATTTTAATATTAATCTAGAACATTAATTATTAACATGAATAATGAAATGATCACTTGCATGTAACTATAGTTTCATTGCACACAGTATGAGAAGAAACATTTGAGCAGTTATTAAATAAGTTATTAATATTTCTTCTTGAGGGGTTAGACCTCCGTTTTGATTTAGCAAAACCGCTTTGAAGTTGCATTATGCTGTTTTATGTTTAAAAGCTCTTTCAGTGATTCATTTCCATGTGGCTTCAGTTTGCGTGACTGTTTGCTGTCAGTGGGAACACATAATTCCTCTTAATGTGGTTCCCACTTAATTACAATCCTTTAATTGCTCCGGTGTTTGGTGTCAATTAGCATTTCTGCACATTTTAGTTTGTATTTTTAAACCGAAACTGACTGGATAAGAATGTTGGTTACTGCTAACATAGTTAAAGTAAAAGACAGACACGGAGCTGGTTTGATGATTAATATGATGAAGGTCTGTGTTTTGTTTTTTTTTAAACCTCCATACCAGTGTCCACTTTTGGCGTCTTGGAGATCCAGAGAGTTGATTGGTTGATGCTTGTTTTGGTCCGTGGTTTGCTGTACGGGAAACATATAAATATTAGAAGTGCTATTTTCTAAATTTTTTCATTAAGATAGACAATGTTGGACAGCTTAGCAATAGCAAAAACATGTATCTGAAAACAAACGCCCACCATGCCTATAACTTGCCAATTTCCAGAATATGTGGGCGTGTCTAGCAATATGACAACATGCTTATGCAAATATTCATGAGGTGATTTTGCGTGACAAATTATTAAACCAGAATCTTCAGTGATTTATTGAGTTTCACTTGAAGAATTATATAGCGTAAAACACGGTAGACGAGACATTTACTGTGAAGGTAAATTCACTGAACAGACGGAAACAGAAAAGCTGTTATTTTACTCCTGGTTTCATGCGTATTCTGAGATCATATTTAAGCGTGAGGAAAAGTGACAAACATCGTAAGATAGACAAGCATCATCTGTTAAGGAGATAAAACGTTTATCCAAAAGCGCTGAACTCGCTCCAGGAAGCCTTTTACTGAATAACACCCTCTAACCCTCTGTCATTGCCAGTAATTACATACATTGTCTGTGGATCTCTAGTCTGCCTCAGTGATCGAAAATATGTTAAAAAGACATCACTCTGTGTAAGCAGAATAAATTACACAAATGAGGCCCTATGTAATGTCATGCCAAGAACCGGCAGAAGGCTACAGGAAGATGAACTGTGTTTCTGTCTGTTGAGGGGCTGTTGGTGGTGGGGGTTAGAATATAAACCATTTACTTCAGCAGTCCTTTTGGCCCATTTCAGTGTCACGTACTGCAGCGTTCAACCACCCGCCCCTCCACACATGCACTGAGGAAACGATTTTAGGTTGTAAGAATGTTTATCTAACATTTCAGCTGAGTAACAAAAACATTTAAAATATTTTGAACGCTTCAGGAATGCTTTTTTTACAGGCATTTTAACTCTGTAACTTTCAAAACATCCCACTAACAACTTGGGATTTTTTTGCTATATAATATATAATGTAAAAAGCATTCTACTAATGTTACTGCAAGAATTGAATTCACACTTTGAATAAAAATGTCTGCCAAATGAATAAATGTAAATGTGAGTTTTAATAAAAAGGCCAATTTACATTATAATAAATGTGTTGATCTGAATAATTAGAATCGAATTCATCTGAATCTAACAGCTGAATTTATTTATACAGGGTAAAACCTCTATGCTAGCAGGGGAAGGACAGTGTTAGATCTTCACTAGCGAGCGCAAGTATCAATTCATCCTGACACTGGTGTTTAAACGGTAAGACGTATTGGGTGGATGTTGCACCTAACAGAGCAACACGTTAGCATGAGCTGTTAGCCTGAGCGGCGTTTCCAGTGATGGGATGTTGGCGTCTCACCTTCTGCTCAGCATCTGGAAACAACAGGTACCTGAAGCCACCAGGATCAATAACAGGAGAGGAATGGTGGGAATGATGACGTAGATCAACAGCATACCTGAAGAGACAGGAGTGAAGTTTATGTCCTGCAGTAACAGAGGTAAGTAACTCTGTTACTGTTTTAGGTAAAGCTTTTGATTTCATTACTTGAGGGTCCTGGCATTATGAGTTGGGGGGTTTCTTCATGGCTGACAGGAGTTGTTCTTCTGTCCTCCTGGACTTCAGCGGAAAACTCTGGAGGGTGTTAAAAGAGCAGTTTGGTAATCTGTGTCAACACTGTCATTCCTGGGGAAGTTGCTCTTCTAGTCAGTAATTGAGTCAAATGATGATGGATTTGACATTTGGCTGCTTACCAGAGTCACGGCCCGCAGGTCTGTCTCCCTGTTCCTTAACCAGGTAGCTCTCTGCTCAGATAAACATCAACATTGTGTAACTCACAGCAAACTCTCTTAACTCACATTAGTGTATGAAAATCACCTACTAAAATGACCAGCAAATGTTGTTTTAGATGGTGATTACAAGCTTAGAATACTGTCTTAAGAAATGTGTCTTAAGTCAACTAGCTTTAACACAGAATATAATTTATTGTCAGGTGCAAAAGCTGGTCCAGCAGGTGCTTAAAATCTTTGTATATTTGTTATTTTTAAGTATTTTTTTCTGTACTATTGGTCTGGATATTGATGCACACTGAATTCACTGTAGAGCTAAAACTGATGAGCATAAACCGGCCTGGACATGTATAATGATGTTAGCTGTACCTGGTTCATACTTGCAGATGAAATTGTGCTTCATGTTGCACCTGTCGTCGTTCCACTGATACAGGTACGGACCGCCGGGCCCGGCAAGAGCCGTGGGTTGATGGTACATCACCACGCAAGCTTCTCCTCCACAGGATGGCTCATCAGCGTACCAGTTTCTGCAGAACAAACAGGGCAGTTCAGGTAAACGTACACAAATAAAACCTTCATGTTATTCATAACAAAAGCTAAAATCTGTCTCATTGGACCTGAACTGCGAAACGCTTCCATCTGTCCACCGGTACAGGTTGGGACACGACGTAACACCGCCGGGCTCCTGTGAGCTCTCGCTCTCCACGCGGGTCAGTCCGATCCAGAAGTCTCCCTCTGTGATGCTGGAGGTTCCAGTCAGTTCCCTCAGCAGATGTTCGATGTGTTTCTGTTCCGCTGGGGTCTCAACGCTCAGCAACGATCCACTGTCCATCTCACAGGCTTCCAGGGCCTCCAAGAACGCCACGCGACTCGACACGTCTCTGAAGTAAGCGATCTTATAACACGGGTGCTCAGGACTGCTCTGACACACTTTCTGACCTGAGGAGACAAAATATTGTACTGGTTTTCAATTTTCATTATACTGAATGTCAGTATATCATGTACCCAGCTAGCAGGGAACATTCTCAGAACATTGGCTAACATTCTGTTAATGTTCTCTCACAGTTTTAACCGTAAAAGTCG
>JBAJNP010004266.1:21238-34404 GCA_036877545.1 Yasuhikotakia modesta | reverse complement strand
AAATCCCTCAATTTTGTCTGACACCAAAAACACTGTGCTGTTTCTGCCTTGCATTGACACATTCAGCTGATTTAACTGATCAAATATATCAGATAAGTAGGCCAGTTTTGCACAGAACTGATCATCTGTGAAATGCTCAGCAAGCCCTGCTCTTCCAGAAATCTGTGCACTTCTTTTCTCAGTTCAAACAGGCGATCAAGCACACATCCTCTTGAAAGCCACCTTATTTCACTGTGGTACAAGAGCTGCAAATGATCAGCATCAAGTTGTTCACATAGAGCAGCAAAACACCTTGAGTTGAGTGCATTTTTCTTAATATAGTTAATAGTTTTCACAGCTGTGTTCATAACCTCATGCAGTTCTGGTGACATCTGCTTTGATGCTAGACTCCCTGTGCAAGAAACAGTGTGTCCACTTTGCTTCTGGCGCTCGCTCCTGGATTTGTTTAACAACACCGCAATGTTTCCCCGTCATAGCAGCCGCGCCGTCTGTGCAAACACCTGTACAGTATCTCCAATCAAGACCCTTTTCAATGAAGTAATCATCAAGGCAGCGCATAACATTATCTGCTGTCATTCTCGTTGGAAATTCTTTGCAAAAAAAGCAGATCTTCACAAAGATTGCTGTCCGTGCAGTATCTGACAAAAACTAACAGTAATGCGCAGTTGCTTATGTCCATCGACTCGTCCAGTTGTATAGCAAAATATGGGCTTGATTTTATTAGTTCCACAAGTTGGCATTCAATGTCATCACTCATGTCAACAATTCTTCTAGCCACTCAAGTGGTACTGACTGAATTTTGTTTGCAGCTGCATCACCCAGTAACTCTCGACACATATCCACAGCGCTTGGCAAGATAAGCTCCTCTGCGATTGTAAAGGCTTTCTTACTACGAGCAGCACGAGCGGCAACCATATAGCTAGCTTTCAGGGTAACTTTAGATTGAGTTGTTAACGATGTTATGACGTTTTGTTGTGCACGAAGCCCGTCTTTTTTCCTTAGAAAATATTCTTTTGGCTTCCCAACACAGCCCGGGTGTTTTGTGTTCGATTGTCTCTGTAGCTTTGATGGTTTTAATGCCTCATTTGACAAAATGTCTCCACATTCAACACACTGTGCCTTCGGCTTAGCCTCAGTACCTGCTGCTATAAATCCAAATTGAATGTATTCAGGGTCATATTTTCTCACCACACATTTCGAAGCTTTTGCTTGCACAGGACTGTGTCCAACACCAGATTGTCTTTTCAAAAAACGATCCATTTTACAGTAAAGTCATGTTACTGCGTCTGAACCAACGTATCTGACGTTGTGACGTGATTGGTGTTGCGATATTCATCAGTTCATAAACATAAATTGGTTTTTAGATAATGCATCTTCACAGAGCATTTTTATTCATATAAATTCCTCAAAACAATTAGATGCGAAAATAACAAGATTTGTCAGTTTATAAAAAATAATAATAATTTGGTTGTCGTCTATCATTGCCTACGCGGCCCACCGGTTGAGAAACCCTGACATATGGCAACCAAACGCCCCCTGCTGTCCAAGCCCAATCTATTGTCGAGGTTAACCTCGCCATATAACAGCTTTACATTTTTAACACCTACTAAGAGCTGTATTTGTTTAAAGTATTATATAATAGGGCCTCAAATTAGCACAGGGTTTTCCACAAATTTTGCAATAACAAAAATTCCAGCAAACATTTGTAAACTTTTACATTTGTACATTTTTCTTTGTCTTATTTCATGAACCTCTTGGCTTATTTAAAATCAAGGGCACACCACTAGAGCGATGCAGTGCTAATACAGCAACACTTTCATGATCTTCTCTTACCTTACACTTTTTTAATTCACTTCACTTATACCTTATATATATCATACGTCTTTAATATGTTGTATATATGCTGTACCTCTGTGTTTACCTGCATATATGCTGTACCTACATATGCAGTATAATAAATGCCTTATTATACAAGGTTCTGAAACAAGGTATAAAATCAGGATTAATCTAATCTTAATATGTATAATTCCTTTAATGTATTTTCACAACTTTAAAGCCCATATTTGGGATTTGGGTTCAATTCCAAGTTGTGGTTAGTTGGTTAAGGAATCAGCAACTGAAGTGCCTATGAGCATGACACTTAACCCCTGACTGCTCCTTGGGTGCTGCAGTGACAGCTGAAAGAATTCACATTTTGAAAAACATACAATTTTCAAAAACATTGAACTGAGTGAAGTAGCTCCTAAAATGCAGGCATGATTTTTAATGCATTTCTACAATGGCTTCAATAAGTTTGTTTGGAAACTCACTGCTGTTGAGGTCAATGAGAAAGACCCTTTTGAGGTGTCGATGGTAAACCAGCGCTGCATGCACCCGCGAACAGGACTGATGGTCTATTGTGAAGTCACAGTGGTCTGGGTTCCTTCCAAACAGATAAAACTTCTTCTCATCAATGATTAATTTCTGCCGACAATAACAAGAGCATAACATATTTATGATTTTAGACAGACTGCACAAAATGTCACAACAAATCTTCCAAAACAGCGTTAATTGATTATTTTGTTTAAAGCAGTAATACCTCTATTAATTTATCCCCTTTAACCACATCCAGATGGAGTCCAGGTGGAGGCTTTCCTGCCCTGAAGTTAAGACGAATGACTTAAATAATGAACTGGATACATTTCTATAGATGTTATTAGAAATGTTTATCCCTATTAAAACATTCGTGAAATCTAAAATTACAATATGATGTGTAGGTGTTTGCTGGAATCAATTTATTAAAAAACATCAAGGCACAGCTTTGGGAGATAAAAACACAGAATGATAAAGCAAACCTCAAATTCAAATCACATTCAATGAATGAAACATATATACTGTGTGTGAAGTTAACACCCTCTATAAAAGTACAAGGAATTAAGCTGCAGTACTTTTGTGTATGATGTTGTCACGCACACATTCAAAACACATGCGTACAGTATGTATTTGTGTTTACCAGGAATTACTTGGTAAATATTGTCTGCTCTTACCATGACGGACAGTCGAAGGCATTTGTGTTTGTGCTCGCGTTCGCCGCCATTTTGCACTGTCGCGCGGAACCACGGATAATAGTCAGAAGCCACACGAATTGTGGGATTTGTAGTTTTAAACTCGCGTTTGCTTTGCTCCTCTTCGTTTGCATGCGTGTATAATTTACGGACTTCTTTCTCGCATAATTAAACTAAAATTGTACAAAATAATAATAATAAACACGCAAGGGGAGGAGCATGTGAAGTAGCCATAAGGTCATATATATATTTTTAAATTAACCTGAGGAATCCTCACTAGATAAAAGTGTGACCCCGGTCACTCATGTATTATCCACACGTTTGCGAAACAATTACTTAATTAGATTTACCCCTGTAAAATCTAAAAAAAAACAATTCAAGTGCAAGTTTTACTATTAAAGCCAATCCCAATAATAAATTATACATTAACTCAGAACCCCTCAAGAAATTCTGTTCAAAATCTTTTACAACACAAAAAGGTAAAAGTATGAAGCACTTTAAAGTCACAGTGTGTCATGTAATCATATGTCCACATTACTTAAAACAAGCAATGCCAAACAGCCCAATACAAATTCATCATCATTCAAACAACACACATTAAAATCACCAGGGCATCTTTTGTGCATTTCAGACTAACACTCATTTACAGTATCTACAGATCTGGATATAAAATATCCTTTACTCAGCCAGGTTTCAGTTTTCTTATGGTTAATCAAAAATAGCCAAGTTAAAAAAAGCACTGAATATCACCAATAGAGTGATATAAACTTCTCACTGGTGTGCTGTTGTATTAATGCTATATCTACGCAACAACCAAAGCACCCAGGTCAGTATTATAATCCTTACTGTACAAACTAGATTATTAAGTACCAATGCAGGTGCTATTTAAAAGATTAACAGAGCAATAACTTTAGGCATAAGATTTAACAATGCAACATGTTGGGTGTCCTGGGGAATGAGAGCTGGACCCATGTGCAGGGGTTTAATGCTTTTATTAAAGCGAGGCATGGTCAGGGACAGGCAGGGTCAAAAACACAGGCAAACAGGTATACACAGGATAATCCACAATCGTAGTCAAAAAGCAAGGCAGGGGTCAAATCCAAACAGGCAATGTCAAAAACAGTCAAGACAAGGCAATTACAAGGACAAAAACAAGACAAACCAACATGGGCAAACCAGACACTTCGCAACTTCCTGTTTGCTAGCCTGAGCTTTTATAGCTAGCAAACAGGAAGTCACGAACCAGGAAGCAGAGGGGGCAAATGTCAAAGTTCACGGGGAAAGGGCCCCCTCTGCTGGCCAGTCGTTACAAACAAACAATAATTTTAGGCTTAAATTGTTGGACAGCTGATTTAGCATCACTATGTCAAGAATTGTCAAAATATAATTGTTGTCAAATTTAACTTGTTTTTTTATTTACAAATCACACAATATTTCTCAGTCCTTTACAACTTTAGACTGTTGCTCAAGAAACCAAGTACTATTGAATCCAATAGGATTAATAAAATAAGGCAAAATGTATGTTAAACTCGACAAAGAGGCAGATTAAACAACATTAGAGTGATCAGGAAGTGGCTCTGTGGAAAACAATATTTACTCTATAATCTAACTCTTCAGATCAATCAGCTACAGTTCAGGGTTCCTTCTCTAAAACGGGCATCTTTTTGTACCATAATATTCACTTAAAAAACTTTTGGCTTAAAGGTTTATATTTGTGTCTATGTATTCATTTATCTTTCAATTTATTATGTAATACTTTAAAAACAATAATAGGCATTTGTTATTGCATAAAATGGACAAGCCCATCAGCCCACTGCACACTGAGCATTTGTTTGCTACAATTAGTTTCCGGCAGGAAGCAGACACAGCATATCAGGAAAGGTATGACTTTCTTACAGCTCTGAAGGACATGCCTTGAAAGTTCCTTCCAATGAGTAAATTATTTTTGCGTTTTAGTAAAGTGTGTAATCATTTGCAATCAGATTTGCAAATAATCAGATTGCACTTCTGCACTAGAAACTACCATCAAATACTTTGTAGAAAACCATTGGTTTCAAATCAGCAAATACAAATACAACTCCCTGAAGCCCTATTTTGAGCAAAGTGCTGAAAAACAGTCATTGTGCTGTAAAAAAAGGCCATTCTGCTTTGCATTAGTTGTATTGAATTAGCACCAAGAGTGTGGTGGGACAAGCCATTGAAGTGAAGAAAATGAAGAGCAGAGTACTCATGAAATCAAATATGTACATTATGCAATGCTGGAATCAGTGTGGGTCAGTACTGCTTGCGATTATTGCAATGTGTGGAACTCGAATGTGTTTGTGGACAGAGGAGACCATAAAATACAATTGTAAAAAGGCTATTGATTTCTCATCAATTAATTATCCTAATTAACTTTTAGGAGTCCTATAAAATGATCAAGGGGCAATGTAATTCTCATATTTGTCCACAAACAATGATGAGATGCTCACTTCAAGAAGACAGGAAATGAAGCTCAACAGTTCAAGGTGCTACATTCTTACATGTCCCAGTCAAGCTCCCTGCACGCAAACCAGCCTTAGCTCTAACTCCACAGCATCAGGTCTCTCCTGCGGGTTTGCAGACAGCATCTCTCGAATCAGCTGTTTCATTCCAGCATTCATGCTCTTCTTTTAGGCTGGGATGAGGAGCTTCATCTTGGGGTTTTCTAGCAGGGCTTCCCCCAATGGCACAATATCCTCACCCTGCTGGACATAGCTTCCCAACAACTGCTTCTGCATCTCTACATCAACAAAGGTTATCTGTTCCACCATAGCCCATATGATCACACCCAGAGCAAAAATGTCTGCCTTAGCAGTGTAGTGGCCCTCCCATACTTGGGTTTGCAGGAGAGCAGATAGCATTCATGACGAACCATAGGTAGTAAGCGAAGTGGGGGTCAAATGTGATTTCGCCTTTCAGAGAGGTCTCCACCAGCTGATATAAAGAAATACAAATATATCCAGCTGTGAAGTGGTTTATGCTTTATATTAGAATGGCTAACGCAGGTAATCTTTTAAAGCTGCAATCTGTAATTGTTAAAAAACTAACAAAAATTAGATACAATGTTGTACAGTCACAACAAAAAGCATTTTGCAAAAGATTATTAAATAAAACATTTTATTTTAATACATTAGAGATATTGTAAGAGATTTTAAATAAAACACAAGGCATGCATTTTATTTATCTACTTTCTGTTCTCTTAACAAAAATCAGTTACCTAAAACTTGAGTGGCCGGAGGGTAAATTAACAGCAAATTAAATTTTGGGTGAACAATCCTCTTTAAATAAACAGAACACGCTTCATTTTAAAATGGACATAAATGAAAATGACAACTGCATTTGTGATAACCGAAAACTAATACAAAAAAAATAGCTATAATAATGTGCACATTTGTGTGTGTTATTTATGCTTTGAGTATTACATCTTAAGATGTCCTTCTCAGGACATAACCCCTGAGTTTCTGCCATGATGCTTCGAATCACTCAAAGAAATCTGTTTAAGATACTAGCCACAGATACTTAGATTAGTCCAGTTTTATCATTAACAGTACAATAGTAGCCTCTGTACTTTCTCCAGAAGTTGTTAAGTATTTTGCTGTTTCAACAAAGACGTGCCTAAACAAACAGTGAAGTGTTTAGAAGGTTTATGGATTTCATACAGTACTTTATAACAATGAGTTGAGATATTTGCATATTTAAATGATTAACATTGCATAAAAACAAGCAGAGACAAACATGTAATTAACAGTTATAGGAACTATGTATGTATCTGTGAAAATGTCACCACATATATCAGCTCTGATGGTCTCAGCTTTTCTAAAACATGCTACATACTAACAGTGACTCAGTGAGTTTAATGTGTTTACATTATTTAATATCTTAAACTGTTTTCATCATGATACTTTTTGTAACTGTACAAAGTGCATTAATATTAAAGCTGCATTCTGTAACTTTTGCATTTCTACTTCAACCTTGAGGGGGCAATCTCCCCAGCTGGCAGGAAGGTACCTTTCCACTAGTTGCTCCCCAGGCGCTGCAGTGATCGTGTGTGTTCCTGAGTTCGTGTCCATGGAGGTCACGTTTCACATATGGGTTACCATACATCACTTTCACTTCACTACAGCTACCATTATTGTTATTGTTTTCTAGGCATTTGTGAAGAAAAACATACGTGTTCTGATATTTTCATGTCATATTTTATTGTCTTGTTCTTTTATTAGCATATTTTATTATTATTTCTTTGCAGCTCAGATATAAAAGTTAGTTTATCTGGTCGATCTATGAGATATCCTGTGACAGCACTTTCAGCACTGTTTCTGTTCTTCCAAAACAGATCAGTTGTGGTCTACTAGTTAAGGAGTCAAGCTTGAAATCAGTAGGTTGCTGATTCGATTTCAGCACCGGCAGGTAGCAACTGAAGTGCCTTTGAGCAAGATACCTAACCCCCGATTGCTCCTTGGGTGCTGCAGTGATAGCTGCCCATTGCTCTGTGTGTGTGTGTGTGTGTTTATGACTTGTAGTGTGTGTTCACGCCTCACGAAGGATGGGTTACATTTCAGTTATGGGTAACTGTAACTGACAAATACATGTTACTCTCACTTTAAGATCAATCTAAGTCTAACAGATTCCAGCATGTAGAATGAAGTCTGAATGTGCAATATGATGATTTTGGGACACACATAATTTAATGCTAAACTATGTAAGTGGTTCAACAGGAATAAATAAAAAGTTCCATCAATTTTTGAGCATTCACAAAAACAATGTTTGGTTTGATGCAATAATGCACTTGTCAAATGGTGTGCGGACAGCTTTTGACAAAAGATTCTCCAGTTTTATTGTTAATGGTGAAGCTAATGATGCACAACTTGCATAAAGTTGTGAAGTCTCTTTTTTGTAATGGGGTTATCTTATTTGCCTTTCAATACAAACACAAACACACACTTTACTTAATTTTCATCTTTGTTATATTATGTACTGGTAATAAAAATTGTTTACTATACTGGGGTCAATTTTACTGAACATTTTATTGTTTTGATAGTGATTTAAACTAACCTCTGACCTACATATTGGCAACAGTAATAGAAATACTTGTTCATATTGAAAGGTTCACAATAAAAACTGCCAGACCCAGTTTTTGACCTTCTTGCTTACTCTGTAAATCTGTTTATTCACCTGTGTAAACAACAGGTGGACATTTCCTCCTTTAGCCACTTAACCCTTAGACGTCAACAAGCAACTGTTATGTTCTTGATTAATAAACTAATGTCATGAATGTTGCCTGAAGTGGACACCAGTGAGTAGTAATCTGGCAGTGCTTTGTGGTAAGTCTACCTCCAGGTAGAGCTGCAGCCGTGGGTCATCCTCTGAGTGAGTGCATCTCTCTGAAGGACACATTCCTCCAGGTGGATGACATAGGGGTGCTGACTCTGAATACTGCTCAAGGCCCAGTATTCCCTGAGGGCCAGCTCTACCCTCTCCGGTGAATGACAGTAAATCTTCTTCACAGCCACATGAGTGCCAGTGTCCTGCACAGCTGCCTCAAACACCACACCGTAACTGCCCGACCCACCTCTCGGATCAGCTTGTACTTGGCTTGACTGTTCACCATCCTCTTCCTTCGCACCTGTCCGATTGAACAGAAACACATAAGCTTCACATACGGTCAAAGCCATCTGCTGAGACATTGTGGTATTATGTTAATGTTCCATATCAACTCTAAAACATAAAATTAAGTTTAAACCAGCCATGTTTGGTTTGCATAAAGTTTATCTTTAATGTCATAAAGGCAGCCTCTTCTAGACCATTGCGATTAGCTAGTCTTAAAAGTCTTGATCTGTCAAAGCCATGTTTTTTTAAACTAAATTTCTGATTTAAACTTTCAATTTCAGAAAAATTGCAGAATAAATAATAAATGGTCCAGACTACTTTTTTGAAAAGTAAAATAAACTATGTCCACATACACACCAGATTTGTTAATTGCTGGAATGATTTTGTATTTCACAAAACATTTGCAAACAATAAATGTGCACATAATTAATTACAACTAATTAATATCAAACCCAAAAATGACACACAACAATCATATAAGACAGGTGTCAGAATGACTAAATGTGAGCAGTCAGTTTATTACCATTACATTAAGCATTATTTGGTTTTAGGCATGCACAGCCTGGGACCTCCTAGGTGTGCAAAGGATGTTTATTTTAAGTTTAATAGAATTAACAAAACGTATACTGCAACAGTAAGCTAGATCTTATGAACTTTTCCACACCATTGGAGTGTTGACTGAATATGCATTTGGCGGACACTATTATCCAAAGACACAAAGTTCATTCAAGGCATACGTGTTCCCTGTACTGATCTATTAATCGAGCTACAGGTGTTACAACCTTACACGTGGTAAACTATCATTTGAAAAAGAAAAAAAAAATAATAATGTGAGAAGCTTATATCATGTAACAATAATCAAACGGAAATAAATGAAAAACATACAAATAGAACAGCGCTACAGCGCTGTAGCACGTCATTCATGTGCTTGTGTCGTTTAGGTGCCTGCTGGTTCTGACTCGTTCGGTCACAACTTAATATTATGGCTATGCGCGCGCATTTGATAACAAAACCCCTCCAGCACTGACAAATGCTCTGACAAAGAGTCGCGCCGCACGCACGCGAAGACTGTAAAAGTTTACCTGTGGCCGATGAGTCTTACTTCCAATGTAAAGGTTTGTTCTCTTTTTTTGTTTCTGGCAGCCATTATAACCGCGAGGCCGCCAGTTACTGCACGTCACTCTAATTGTCGCTGCGTATGAAAGCGTTTCAATGAACTTGCGTGTCCATTTTGCCTTCGTGCTGGACAGTTTGCGCGCACCCCCTATGGCGACTGATTTGTGCCTTTTCTAGGCTTCCCAGTATGAGAGGTGGATAGTACCACGAATTATGGAGTGTGAAAGCTGAATTTTTTAACGCTTTTTATCCAATGCGATTCAAAAGTTTAAGAAAACAATTCTTAAATACTGTATTTTAATACAGCTGATATATGCTCAGTAAAGCTGTTCTCGTTTATATTATAACGACCGGCGGGTGTTACGGTGGGAGTTAGGAGTGACAGCGACGAACTGACGAGTGGCTACGGTAGTCGCGAGTACGTCACCTACGTAAACACTCGTCCCCCTTACACCGCACGGCCCCAAGTGTCACGGGATCCCGGAGTGGCTCGTGGAATAAACAACACCGGACGCACTCGTACAACGAAGCCCGTTTATTCCCAACACACACACAAAACCAACTCACATATACAAATAAAACGACGCCCCTCCCACAGACAATAATTTCCCCAATGGTAACAGTAACAAACGTATATAGTACAGAATTACACATATACGACTATCAGTAACATAAAACACAGGCAGCATAACGGAATTCTCGTGGTGTGTACATTAACACGAATAAACATCTTTAATTGTACTACACTCACGATTTACCCGTCATGCCTCGGGTCCCCCCTCAACAAGGGTTAGTGTCCCCACAACCCTCAAGTGTCCATCATGTAGTCCGTTAGATGACTAGGTCAGCAATGCATCTATTGTGGTCGCCACAGAGTTTCATTCTCAGCATCGGATCCATCGCCTTCTAAATCTGCACTAGGCATACCAAGCGGAATACCTCCTGGGCCTCCATCAGTCCCTGGGGCCAACGGGTGATAAGGTGCCAACCGGTCCTTGTGCAGCACCACCCGATGACCCCTGTTTGGCATCTGTACCCGAAAAACCACGTCAGAGATCTGGTCCAGAATTTCGCCCAGTCCCTGCCAATGTGGTAACAACTTTGGCGACAATCCCCGCTTCCGTTGTGGACAATGTACCCAAACCTTATCACTGCACTAAAGTACACATCCATGAGCTCTTACATCATAGGCCCTCTTCTGTCGGGTTCCCTTGGCTCCCAATGTCTCCCGAGCCAGCTGATGTACGATGTCGAGTCGCTCCCGTAGCCAGCGAAAATAATCCAGGTCTGGTCGACCAACAATCTCCGGCTGTGGCGGCGGCCCAAACATTAAATCCACCGGGGTGCGGAGCTCCCTGCCAAACATCAAAGCTGCTGGTGTGCACTGACTGGACTCTTGTACCGCAGTACGGTATGCTCATAGGACTAAAGGCAGCTGTAAATCCCAGTCCCTCTGGTGCCGACTGGCCAGGATAGCAAGCTGGGTCAAAGTTCCGACCCTGGTCCCTGTGGAGTTCCTCTGGGACCCTGAACCGGGAGAACATCTCATCCACCAGCCGCTGTGCCATCGTAGAGGATGCCCCAGGATGTCCACACCGACCCGCTCCATTGGGGTTCCAACCAGATATTGCTGCAACGGGGTCTGCGACCGCCCCCCGGGACCCTTCTGCGCCATGCAGATGTCACAGCAGTGTACGTGGAGCTCAGCCTCCTGCCGACACCCTGTAAAACCGCTGGCGAAGCCGCCACACTGTCTTAGTGTTGCCGAAGTGTCCAGTCCTGACTGCTCCATGGACCCAGCAAAGGACCTCTGGTCACAGTGCTTGCGGAACTAGCAGCTGCCCCACAGTGCCTAGAGAGACTTGACGTCCGGCCCCTGGAGTCCAGTCTGGACGTTTCCATGCCTCCAACCAGCCTCTCACTTCCATCAGCATTGCATCGCTTGCCTGCTCTCGTCTCAGCTGCTCCATGGTAAACGGCTCTCCATTTACATTGCTCATTTGCAGCTCCGCTGCAGCGGTCGAAGGTCCACGCTCTCGTTCCTCCAACCGGCTGCAGTAGCGGCACTCATCCATCATGCAGGGTCGCCGGGAAAGCATCAGCGTTGGAGTGCTGTCACCCTGGCCTATGCTGCCCCTCAAAGTATTCCTGCAGGATCTCTAACCACCTCGCCACCTGACCCTCTGGTTGACAGAAGCTTAGCATCCAGGTGAGACTGGTGTGGTCGGTCCTCACTGTGAACTTTGTACCCAGCAGGTACGTCAAGTGTTGAATCGCCAGTACCACTGCCCATAACTCCCGTAATTCCTCTCAGGACAACTGAATCTAGGGCAATAATAGGCCACCACCCGCTCCCCACTCTCTCCCCTCTGGGAGAGTACAGCCCCCACCCCCACGGTACTGGCATCTGTGTCCAACAGAAAAGGCTGTGTGGGGTCAGGGTAAGCCAGCACAGGAGCATTGACGAGTGCAGCCTTCAGCTGCGTGAAGGCGCTCATGCAGGTCTCCGACCACTTGAAGCTCTGGCCCTTGACTGTCAGACGATGTAGCGGGCTAGCAATGCTGGCAAAGTCTCTGACAAATTGCAGTAGTAAGAGGTAGTCCCAGGAAAGCCCTCAGCTCCCCAATGTTAGAGGGTATGGGCCAGTCCTTTACCGCGGCCACCTTAGCTGGATCAGTAGCCACCCCACTGCCGTTGACAACGTGACCCAAATGCCCAAAAGTGCGTCTCCCTGATGGCTGACATGACCTTCCGTAGGTTGGCAACTGCCTGAGTAAAATCCCTAGCATGGACCAGCAAATCGTCCAGGTAAGCCACACAGCGGTTACGGGGAATGTCCTTCATTCCATTACCCGTTCCATTAGCCCTTCAAAGGTTGCAGGGGCATTGCATAATCCAAAGGGCATCATCCTGAACTGCCATAGTCCCTGCCCAATCGTGAAGGCTGTCTTTGGACAAGCCTCAAGGGCCAATTCGACCTGCCTGTACCCACTGCGCAGATCGAGGGAGCGTGTTTTGTGTGCGCGAAAGTGCCCCCCCTCTTCTATCCCGTTTTAGGGGAACTTAGTCTATGGCTGTGAAATTATATTTATTTATCTTATTTATCTTTATTTTATTTATCTATAAATATATAATTTGTATGTATATAACATAAAACATAATATTAACATATCTAACGATCAACATGAGGCCCCTCCCACAGACAGTTTTCGCCCCGACTGTAACAACAATAATCACGCATAACACAGAATTACATACTCGACAATAACAAAGGCATAAACACAGGCGGCATGACGGAAACAATCGCGGCTGGTGCTTTAACGTGACTAAACATCTTTAATTACGCCACACTCGCGATTACCCGTCATGCCCCAGGT
>JBAJNP010004266.1:0-21188 GCA_036877545.1 Yasuhikotakia modesta | reverse complement strand
GAGGCATGGTCAGGGACAGGCAGGGTCAAAAACACAGGCAAACAGGTATACACAGGATAATCCACAATCGTAGTCAAAAAGCAAGGCAGGGGTCAAATCCAAATAGGCAATGGCAAAAACAGGCAAGACAAGGCAATGACAAGAACAAGACAAACCAACATGGGCAAACCAGACACTTCGCGACTTCCTGTTTGCTAGCCTGCGCTTTTATAGCTAGCAAACAGGAAGTCACGAACCAGGAAGCAGAGGGGGCAAAGGTCAAAGTTCATGGGGAAAGGGCCCCCTCTGCTGGCCAGTCGTTACAATTATATAATTAGTTGATGTACCATTTAGTTTTTGTCAATTAGCGTATTGAAATGACAAAAATGCAATTGTGACAGCTTTTTTTGTGAAAAACAGTACATTATTTGTGTGAATAAGTGTTTAGTGAGGTGATCCAGTACCATCACAGACACAGGATTTGGCAGTAATATAAACCTGTGAACCAGTTCTACCTACCAACAAAGCTCCTCAATGCAGACTCCATGTTAGCCTCTGTGTGTCAGAGGAGACAGCTGTCTATACCCTTCCCAGGCCTGCAGAAGCAGTCAGCATTTATAAGCTTTGCAGCACAAATGTTCCACAGTGTTCCTATAAATAACATAGCCAATTCATTTTCAAACCTTTATGTGTTACATATCCTTAATAGATCTTCCTTACTGGTTACAAATTGTGTGTATACGTACACAAGTCATTTATAAACCTTTCTGCATCCCCCTAATCTAAAGTGTAAACTATTCATCACATGTTATATAGTTACAAAGTAAATGTATAAATTAAATCTTTAGTTTTTATGTGCAAACCTTATATATATAGGTAATAATAAATTGCAAAATAATCTATAGTAAAAAGTATGAACACTTTCTACAGCTGGCTTTGTGACCTAACATTCAACAGTGTCCAAATATAATGAAAGGACTAACAATAGGTGCCAAAGAGGCACACAGTGCTACATTTTACTTCCTCTTAATTATAGGTAGAAGCTTTCCTTTTCAATTTTTCAACCTCTGACTGAAGTTCAGGGTCAATGCTTAAGGCATCTGAACACTTTACGATAAAAGACTTCTACCTCTCGTGTAGCTTTGTAGACGTTCTTCATACTTCGTTTTGGACACAATGGCAAGCTCTGCAATCTCAGCACTGGCAACCACTGTTTGCTGTTACTGTCCGTTGCCTGTCTGACCTTGATTATAGTATGCGGCACATGGATCCTCTGAGTTCTGAGTCTATGTTACACATGCTTGTCTTGTCTAAAGTCTGAACAATTCATTTCTAAATTGTGATTGAATAATCAGGAACCAACCATTAATAAGAATTATTGAAACAATGATATTAGAGTTTTTTAATGGTTTATACACATAAATATGTAATGTTATGTAATGTAAGTTAAATTGTGGCATTTTTAGTGTGGCCTCTTGATAAAATAATTTACAGAGAAAACATTAGAGTTTGGTTCCAAAACGGGATAAATACATAACTGTTAAATTGTGTTTTCTTTCCCAAGAAAGAGTTTGTAAAAAAAAACCTACTAATTCCTGTTTCAAACTGTAATATATCATGTTTGGAATGACATCAAAAAATCTAATCCACATTTAGATTTTTTACATTAATAAAACATGGTTGTGTCTTGGTTATATCCATGACACAATTTCCCCCATAATGCTATAAATCCATTTCAAAATCAATTGATTCAATAAAAACCATTTTCTGTATAAGAGTGGACAAAAATATAACCATAAATAAGCTATAAATTGCTAATCATTTGTTTTGTTATCACTAGTGATAAAAGTTTCTCTTGATTGGTCGAATGGATGTATTTCATTTTGCTTAAAATCAGGACTGGCATTTATTGCGTTTTGGGAAAAAAAAGGAAAGATACTGTGCAAAAAAAAAAAAAACACACAGCAGATACCGCGTTTTGTTAAACTTTTACGACAGAACATTGAATGAGACCAAATGTGAATCTTATTTTGGGGGTATCTCGATTTTTTTAAATGGCCTTTAATCCCGTTATGGAACCAAACTCTTCAAATATTTTGATGAGTTTTCTTTAAGAAGAAAAATGTTTTTAAAGAAGTCCATGAGTCCCTGAGTTTTTTGTCATATCCTGATGCGTTTATGCATTTATTTATTATTTATTTATTTTCGCAAGTCTAATGCAATTGAAGAAAATAAAATGGTCTAAATTTGTACGTCCACCCTCTTGGAAAAAACATACGAATAATGTTCATATTTCATATTTATAGCAGACAAATCACACATCAAATAAAAACTTTATGAAAAATATTGTAGCGACCTGGGGCAGTTGGGCTACCACACTGGAGGGTTGTGGGGACACTAACCCTTGTTGAGGGGAGGCAGTGTAGCGACCTGGGGCATGACGGGTAATCGCGAGTGTGGTGTCATTAAAGATGTTTAGTCATGTTAAAGCACCAGCCGCGATTGTTCCCGTCATGTCGCCTGTGTTTATGTTATTGTTATGTGTGATTGTGTTTAGTGTTGTATTTATAATGTGTATGTGTTTATTGTTGTATTTATAATGTGTATGTGGTTATTGTTGTATTTATAATGTGTATGTGTTTATTGTTGTATTTATAATGTGTATGTGGTTATTGTTGGCTATCGTCGGGGCGATTGGTGTCTGTAAGAGGCCCCATGGCGATGGTCAGATGTGTGTGTTTCTGGTGTGGTAGAATAAACGGGTTCGTTGTACGAGTGCCGTTTATTCAGGAGCCATGCCGGGATCCCGTGACACTCGGGGCCGTGCGGTGTATGGGGCACGAGTGTCCCGTAGGAGACATACTCGCGGCCAGTGTAGCCGCTCGTCAGTTCGCCGTGCCCATCTGAAAACCCACTCGTAACAGACGCGGG
Source organism: Yasuhikotakia modesta (assembly GCA_036877545.1). Taxonomy (NCBI): domain Eukaryota; kingdom Metazoa; phylum Chordata; class Actinopteri; order Cypriniformes; family Botiidae; genus Yasuhikotakia; species Yasuhikotakia modesta. The sequence goes on along the minus strand of JBAJNP010004266.1, from coordinate 18,278 downwards.
TCATTACAATATGAAAAAAAATCTGGTTTTTTAAAGTAGCAGTATTTTACACTACAAACAATATTAAAGAGTAAGTCCTCTCAGAGTTAAAGTTTAAACTCAAAGTTGGTTGAACCACCTTTCTGAAACGGGCCCCTGGTTGCCTTTCCGACTTTTAGTTTGACACCCTGCGGAAATAGTAACACCGGAAGTGTTTTTCACCTATTAACTTGCCTGTGCGTTACTGTCCTGTAGCAGCGAAACTATCTCTCAGAGAAAGATCGGACAGCTTAACTGACGCTAGTTAACTGACGCTAGTTAACTGACGCTAGTTAACACATTACTGGCCATCAGCGGATCATGGCGGGAACTTTGGCACGTAAAGCCGTTGATCATCTGCGCAGTAAAGAGTTCAGGGATTACCTGATGAGGTCAGTCAGTGTTGTTGATAATAACACATATGAAGCAGATGTCGAATGTGGCTTGGTGAATAATGTCATAAACTCAATGTCATAAGTAAAAAACTTACACAGAGTGACGTGATAGACCTTAAATAGTGGAGGTCGGGCGGATTTATCGCTGTGAAGGACGCAAGCTGTTATTGATGTCCAACGGCAGGCGGCGACAGATCTGCTGTACACCGGCCACAACTACCCTCTGCCTTTAACCCAATATACAATGTTCATAAACACCTCACCCGTTAAACTTCATTTCAGAGACAAAAAGTCTGTATGACACTGGAATTATGTAACAGTTTTTCTTAAGTTTTAGCACTTGATGTTTTATTTCACAGGTAAAAGGTGTTTGAATGTTTTAAACATTTGTTAAACATGTAAAACGATTGTTGTTTATGTCTTTTATGTAGGAATTGTACTGTTCCTAATAGTATTAAAATATTGGAGTTTTATTTACTTGCCATTTGTAGAACTCAGAAAAAACAGAAACCTTGTTAGTAAGAAAATGTGATGCTGTATATTATACCTATAGAATAGTTTAGAAAATTTAGTATTGTGTAGTAGTTATACAAATACTTGTTTGTAACTATTTTTTTATTTTCATATTCTGATCTGTTGTACCTTTGGGATCTTCCACCCCAGTACAGTGAGTTTTTCTGATTGTTTATTTAATCTGAAATCAGAAGTTATTATTAATTTAGGACAGATTAGAAATTGTTTACTGTAGTTATAGTTTTTTTTCAGCATTTCTGGGGTCCAGTGGCAAACTGGGGGCTACCAATCGCTGCCATCTCTGATATGAAGAAGAGTCCAGAGATCATCAGTGGCAGAATGACCTTTGGTAAGTGACACAACAGCAGCTTGAGCAATAATTTGCTGTGAGTTGAAAGGTTAGTTCACATGTTGTTATTTTTCACCAGCTCTTACCTGTTACTCACTGCTGTTTATGAGGTTTGCCTACAAAGTCCAGCCCAGGAACTGGCTTCTGTTTGCTTGCCATTTAACCAATGAAACGGCTCAGCTCATCCAGGGTGGCAGACTCATCAAATACAAGTGAGATCATCTCCCAGTTTGCCAATTCAACATGCAATCCTACCACACTAAATGTAAAAAATGTACTTATTTTTTTTTTCAGCATGGAGAAGATGGCCAAATAGATTCTGCTTTAAAAAAAGATTGGGAAATCTGTATGGCAACATGTTTCATTACATCTGATGCATTTTAACACAAGTAATTTTTCCTTATATAGACGATATAGATTTCACCCATATCATTATTCAAATATTTTCACAGATCTGTTTCGCAATGTAAAGCTTTATACAATCTCTCAAATATTGTAATTTGTATGTTTAGAATTGTTTGATTCATTTAATGCAATAATTTACATAATGCGGTGCATTTAAATGTGGTGAAAATAAAGTTTTAAAAAATACTGTTTCTGACAAATAAGAACTAGTTCATTTTGCCTTTATAATTATAATAAATTTAAAGTTGTAATTTCAGACACAAGTAAAGACATTTTAAGGCAAATCAAGTGTTCCTGATGTTCCTGAAACAGCAGTTTTAATGTTTCCGTTCAATTGTTCAGAGTGGCAGTCTAACCATGATGAGTATATTTGTGACATTGTGTTCTGAGAGAATGTGCAGAGTTGAAAAGAGACTGGTTTATCAAGTGCAAACATATACATTTTCTTTTTCTATAGCGTTAACTTGGGGTTAAATGAACAAAAATCTGTTGAAAAATCTACATGAAGTACATGGTGTCTATAAACAGAAAGATGAAGATCTGGTACTAAATCATGTAGGTGGGTGCTGGAATGGCAAAGCTTTAAGATACAATACATACAATAGTTAGATACAATAAGATACAAATGCTGTTCCACATTGAAAATAACTCCAGAAACGAGATGTTTCTAACAGAGGTGAGTGTTAGAGAGGCAAAAGTAACAGATTGCAGCTTTAATAAACAAAAATGATTAAATGAAGGATACTTTTTTTAAGAAACATTTGTCAAAAGGTTAAAAGTCTCTTTACAACCTGATGGCACAAAGTGGGCTAAATACATTTATATAAATACATATTTTATGTGGAGGCTGCAGGACCATCAAGCTATGGTCATACAGTTTCTTAACATAGTTTCTTAAGTTATTACATTTATTACAGTTTAATTCAAGTTGCTAATAGATATTGTTTTCCTAGTCACCTAGGCTGTAATTTTCAAAAATGTGTTTCCTAAAAGGGATTTTGTCAGATATTTGTGTTACATTTGTATGTTCTGTGCTTTACCAAGTTTGTAGTTGGTTTATGAATAGAGTTGACTGAACCGATAACTGAACCTTTATGAGGCACCAAAATGTAATTTGCCCAGAAACCTCCAGCAATAACGATATGACAGAAATGTGAGGCTGTTCTTTATGAAAAAGAGCACGTCAATAGTAATCATCCCTAACTTTAACAGGCTACACTGTAAAAACCTGATTTGCAGAGGTGGACAATGCAGATCATAACGCAGATAAAGGACAGAATTGTTTTTTTTTTTCTGCAGAGCCTAGTGTTTCTGAATAACACTGACAAGACACTAAGATTGTTGTTGCATTATACTGGCATTTAACAACAAGGCAAGACAAAGTGACATTTAAAATTAGGAAGCGCCTTTTGTTTCTAGAGAGATAGTATGAACAGTGTTTTTTTTTTGGTTGAACATTGGTGCATTAGGTATTAGTCAGGTGTCTACCAAACAGGTGTTTCAGTTCAGGCATTTTTTTGTTACTGTGAAGTTATACAATAAAGTGCATGTACAGTCTGATGCAGTATGACAGTATGACAGACACTAGCAAGCTTTGCTCTTCACTCTGCATCAGCACTAATGTGTGGATACCTCATCCATCTCTTTATAGTCTTTCTCTGTGCTTCTGTATGACGCCACATGAATGAGAGTGTATATTCTGTAATGAGAAGGTTGTGATAACACAGCAGATCAGGTGGAGGCTGGGAGCTTATTCCATCATAAAAAAACAATAGATGAACGTCTTTATCTCATCATTTATTCATAGTTTAAGACAAATGTGATGCTATTTAATTAATTAAACTGATGAATCACAGTATTCTAAATTGCACTTACATTTGTATACACAACTCGCAGTGTTCACTCGTAACAAAGGTTGGGTAAAATGCAGAGCATTATTTAATGTTGCAAACCATTAAAAATGAATTCTGAAAAGAAACCAAGGTGGTCCAAAGAAGAAAGTCTTCTAGTAAGTCTCAAATGGAAAAGGTGATATGAGAAAAGTTCAGTCCAAATTTACCAAGGACAAAATAATTGAGTGTAAATGCAGTTCTTTCTCATACAAGATGTTCAGCAGAGGATTGTGAGAAAAGGTGGTACAGTGTTCCGACAATATCATGCAAGATTTGTTGGCCAAAATGAGACAACAAAAACTACATTATGCATTTAACTGATAGAAATGAATATGACTAGCATTTATTAATTTTGTTATTTCAACTTAAACTATTTTAAAACTTCAGGTCAAAACACTGCAAGGGTTAATGAAAATAAAGCTTTTGGAGTTTGATATTCTTTGGGAAATGTATGATTGATAGCACACTCTGATTTAGCCTGCATTCAACTAAAGTGATAAAACTTCTAGCAGCAAATTTTATAAATTGCATGCACAGTTTGCGTTAACATTAAAAAGATGAGCATTACAGTTATGACAATCCTCTTGTTTCTCTGCATAGATATATTTTTTCAGAATTTTACATTTGACAACAATAAACAACATGAGACAAAATATGCGATAATTTAAGTAAAATAAGTAATAATTTTAAAGATTTTTAACCCATTTAATGCATACCATGTATATCTACTGAATTATTTTTCAGTAACAACACCAAAATAGATAATAAGTTTCATTACAGTTTCATAAGTCATCACTAGTAATTATAAGACCATTGGCAATTTGATTCTCCAGGATCAACCCATCATCATCTTCCTGAAGACAGAGAAAAACACTGTGAAGTCATACAATAAAGGGACATAGACTGAACTGCATGTACAGTCTGGTACAGTTATATGACAGACACTGTATTAATCTGCATGAGCACTAATGTGTGGATACTCACCTCATCCATCTCTTTGTAGTCTTTCTCTGTGCTTCTGTATGACACCACATGAATGAGAGTGTATATTCTGTAATGGGAGTGTGGCAACAACACAAATTACTGATAAGCGATTATTATTCATTTATTCATATGAGCTGACATAATTTCATTGACTCTTGTTAAAAGCTTTTAAATCCCATATTTGTAAAGTTCAAAATCCATATTTCAACATTAATGGGGATCAAGATCAGATCATATCAACTTTGATTGTTAAATGACTGGTTTGATGTTGTGACACCTGTCAAATTCAGCAAACTCAATTTTATGTTTCATGTAATAAATTACATAGTGCTCTTATGCTCAATAAAAAAATCTGTTTTTGGCTTTGTATTGATGAATTCAGTATGAACAAAATAAAATAAATTAATACATAGGACCAATGAACTTTTTAATTTTTTTTTAAATACTGTTTTGGTCAACACACAGTGTAACCCTAAAACCTCTAGCCCCACCAACAAAGTTCCACTCATGTTTATGCATGTATAACTTTTAAAAGTCCTGTAAACTAAATTCATTTCATTTTTTTTTTAATTTTTATTTTCTCTGATACCTTGGTTCATGCTGATTCCAATGCACTCTATGATTTTTTTGCCATTTTGAATTTTCTAAAAAAAAACCTGCAACCATATCATTTGCATCATACAAACTGCATCATTTGCATCATACAAATGCAAATGAATCTCTTAAAATATGTTTATCATCCTCATTGAGGGTCTGAGTTGCTGGCTTTACGAATTTGCTTATAACTTTACGAAAGTTTTGCTTATAAATTTATGAAACTTTTGATTAATTTTCTTTATTGTCATGAGGCTTTTTACATTCCTTGACATTCGTTGAGTGCTACGATACCAAATTTGTTATAGTTGATTTTATGTTCCTCATTTTTAGCTTATTTTAAAACCTTCTTTTTCAAACTCCTTCTAAGGTGTTAGTTCAATTTGTCCTAAATTTGGTACATAGCATCTAAAACTTGGTACATAGAGACATGATGACAAGTTATTAAATGTGTTTTGATACACCAAACCATTTAAAATAACTTAACATGTCATCACAGGCATGGACTGAACTAAGGGAGCATGCACATGTCATTAATCATAGCAGCACCTACTGGTCAAGAGAAATAAAAGTATTTTTGCTCAGAACTACCAGTACAACCGGTAGAGCATTGCATTAGCAGTGCAAAGGTTGTGGATTTAATCCCAGGGAATGCAAGTACTAAAAAAGTGTACCTTGAATTCACAGTAAGTTGCTTTGTCTGCCGAGTGAATGAGAATGGTCTCCTTAAATTTGTTGAGGCATGCCAAGTAAAACAATTTTGATATCCTGTGATCGGCCATTTTGGGCATTTCCCATTTTCAATTTTGTCAATTGCGTACCATTACAAAACTTCTTGTGATTTGTTGTGGTTTATCACAGTGTGGTAATGATGTGGTTTATCATTACTATATTTTAAGGTGACATGGAAAGTTTGGCCCCAAAGCCACCTAGTGGCCAAAAGACTTAATTATAATGCTTATAAATGTGATTGCTATAACATATTGTTATACAACTTACTTGTTTAGTTTCTTTGGCTTGTGAAATTCATGAAGAATGTTCTATGATACCAATTTTATGAAAGTCAATCCTACTTCCTGAAAATATAATGTGATCACAATAACATTGTTATGCCCCTTTTTACAGGCAGGTTTAACCCTTTTTACAGGCAGGTTTAATCAGTGCTGATCTGCCCTATATGCTCATACGTAAGGCGTGTAGGGCCCTGCAAATTATGCAAGGCCCGCCTCCTCCTCCCTGTCAGTGCTACGCCTTACCGTGTACATAAGTTTGCTGACAATATGAAGCGGAATTATCCATCCGGACATGAAAAACACAATGGGAAAAAAAGGCAATGTGACTGGTACATGTTAAGATCAGAAGGGTTTTTTGATTTGCTCCACTTGCTCTCAGCAGCCACTAGAAGGGGTGGCACATGCTGGTATGGAATTGGGACAAGAGCAACTTACTGGTATGGTATTGGGGCGAGAGGGACAGAGGTTGTCCAAACAGGATTTTAGTGCTTTAAACTTTAAAATTCTGCTGATTATATCTAAATGTTTTTTCCACACAGTTATTCACTGTGATCTGAACATTTTGGCCAGTTGATAATACCCAGAATTTTAAAATCAAGCACAAGTAGGTGATTTTATATTTTCATATTTGGCTTGCCATCTCTGGAACAAATCTTTCCAGTATTATTTGGAAGGCAGATATACTGTAATTTAAAATCTAGATTAAAGATTCACCTCTTTAATCTAGCATACACATAGGTCTATGGGTTTATAAAATCATAAAATCCTTTAAGGGATTGTTACACTGCATTAATTAGGTAAACCGGAAGCAGGAACACTTTCCATAAGACAGTCTGTCATTCATTTTCCCAAGGTCCTGTAGTCACCTGGATCTGGAACTTTATCAAGACACGATGGTGGGGACATGGGATGGGACAAAGATCTATAGGAATATAATGTACTTCTTTATTTCCTATTAGGAAGTAGCCAACTTCCTATTATCAGCTTAGCTACCTCCAGCCTAGTTAGATCTATATTTTTCCCTGCCTAGTCACAGCAGTGAGACGTTAATGTTTCTGTTGCCATCTCTGTTTGTAACATTTTTCAGTGCTTAACAAATTCTCAGTACTGACATTTAACTTTTTTGTACATTTTGTAGCTTTGTAACTTTTCGGGGTTTTGTAAATTATTAATATTGCTTCTAGCAAAATTGTTTATTTACAGTCCTAAAGACTCGACTATTCAAATTCAATTCAATTTTTTTATATAGCACTTTACAATGTTACAATGCTTCAAAGCAGCTTTACACAATACTGAGATATACACAGGAAAAAAACAAATTATCAATAATGTTCATCCCATAACACATGGTAATATTGCAAATAGTATGTACAAGATTTTAATAAAACTAATTATGGAAACTATGTTTATTGTTGGTCTAAAACTAAAGAATTGATTGAGTCCAATAAAAACTAAAACACATTTGGAATGCTTGATTAATATGATACCTATCATCTATCATATTAAATGAATACATTACCCCCATATAGACCATTGAACGAGGCTATATGAGCCTATAAATGTTTATATAAATGTTTTAGCTTATAAATGTATTTATTTAAATAGTCCAAGTATGTGACAGTTTTCATCAGTTTAGTCAACTCTTTATTTACACACCTTGTATTATAGAAAAATGTATACTATGTATACATTTACTATGTAAAATGTAACTATACTTCTTATATTCAACAATAAACATTTGCAATAATATTATGTTTTCTGCTTTTTGTTACAGTGCTATGTGATGTACCTGTGGTAGAGCATAGCCAGGAACTGAACTATCAAAAGAATAGCAAACGACAGCAGGAACATCAGACTCAGGGGCTCCACCTTCAAGGGTTCATCTGACAATGTCCCGTTTGGAAAATATTTTGGAATCTTGATGCTCAGAACATCATTGCCAATTGCTTGAAGGAAAAATGTTGCTACAACCCATAGGACATTGATTATGAAGTACAGAAATACTGCCTGCAAAAGAGTGAGAACAGGTTTTCTACATTTTATCACATTTTAAAATATGAAAAGAATAGCCAGGAAAACAAATAATTAATGAGCACCTTGTTACGTAGAGACTTTAGCTCCCGTGTCACTTCCTCCTTATGAGCTTTGTCATCTTCTATGGGCATTAGATATCGCTCTATCAGTTTCTTCCAGAAATCGTTTTCATCCTGGTATGGAAACAGGTCTCTTTTAACCTGAACTATTTTATGGCAAACAAGAATGTTTTCAAATAATCATTGTAAATAAGCCATAGTTTTAATTCTCTGTGAAACCATGAACACACATGCACCATGAGCAGTGAGCGGTAATCACTGCATTGCACGGGAAGCAACTGAGGAAAAGGTGCCTTGTTGAAGTGCACCTCAGTCATTTCCTGCTGACATTAAATGAAGCACCATAATATGTAGGTCTTAGAGCACTATTCTTTTCAAACAATTAACTCTAATTAACCTAATTCTAAATCTAACTCAAACATACACCTAAAATCTGAAAGAAATAACTGGTTGAATAGAGTGTTATTAAAGATCTTTACTATATGCCTAGCACGACATTTTTATTTGATTACATTTAGGCCTTTAGCAGACACTTTAACCCAAAGTGAATTACATTATGAGAAAAACAAAAAAGCAATCAATCACAAGATGACAATACACATTGCCGTACTTAGATACAATATCCTAGCATACCATAGTTCAGTGCTCGAGTGACTCTAAAACTACTCGAGCGCTTTCTCTAAATCACTTGAGAGGAACACAGTTCCTCACAGTTTTACCAAGTGTAATAACAGTTTCCACATCCTTTTTTGTTCTGGTACAAAATTTCCTATAAGCAGTTTGGTTTTAGATGTATATAACTTTTTTCTTCATAGTATATAATATCTAGACTATTAGAGGAAATTATAACAGACTCTTCCCAACTTTGTGATGGTATTGAATAATGAAGCGCATCATAAAAGTAATCTATACTCAAGTGGGTCAATAAAAGTTTTCAAAAGTGAAACAATACTTTGTGAAAGAAAACTTTTGAGCTTTACCTCCGATAGTTGCTCAATCTGTGGAGCCACGAGTGTCCTTTCAATGCCTCTCTTGACACGACGCTCTAGTCTCTCCATGCGGTTGGTCTTTAAGATGCGTCTGGCAGCTTCATTCAGGGCGTACTGCAGTTCCTCAAGCTGACTAATGGTCAGCACATCCTCAGGACCCACTTTATCCCTCAGCTCCTCATTTAGAGTGTCTGTTAGCATCAACACCAGCTCCTCACACAGATCCTCCTGATTCTTGTTTCTCAGAGTGTATCTGATCTGTTCCTGAAGGTTTCTTTTCAGATTTGCGTAAGTTAGTTTTTTCAGGAACTCTCTCTTCACAGGCTCAACCCAATCTGCTGATGTCAAGAAGGGAGCTGATGACAACTTTTTTAACATTTAACACATTGTTTTAAGTGTCAAATTTTAAATGTCATTTATTTTTACAATGCCTGTTGTTTTAAAGCCGCTTTTTAGAATTCACCAGTATGTGAAAGCAAAGTGACTGTGACAAGCAACATCTTAAATAAAGACACTGTTTCTCACCACTCTCAGGCACAACTTCTTTTACCACCTCCCCAAGATTGCTGTAATTATCATTAAATTCATCATCCTCATCATAGTCTGTGTCATCATTATATGGATCCACTTTATTCTCATCGCTTCTGGAACTCCCACTGTAATTATTTTTTTTTATATTGATTCACAAAAGATTCAGTTTTTTTAAATAAAATGCCAGGAAGTTACACTTCATCATAACTCTAACCCAAAAACATTTTCATATTCCTTACCTTCTCTCAGAGTCAGTGTCTTTATCCTTGCTGTGTGACAGATGGTCTTTGGACTCGTTCATCTTACACATCAACTGTTTATTGTAGTCCAAGATGTGTTTGTCTGTGCTGAGGCTGTTATTTTCATGTGTGTCCTGAGATGTTGGCTCTGTTGTGGTAGGATGTGGATTCACAGCTTGTTGTATTTGCAGAAGGACTAGATTTTCAGTCTCTTGAGTAACTTCGATTTTCACATCCCAGCAGCAGAGTCTACAGTCTCGGTTGCATACAACACCCACCTGCTTTTTTTGCTCTTTGCCCTTGTTGGATTCTCGAGTACCCCAAGAGACAATGTGCATGTTGACTAAGGAATATATTGTGAGGAGCAGATAGCCACTAGGAATACAAATGAAGTACATGAGACCGTAGATGATCAAAGTGAACTCCTGAGGGTGAAGGATGGCTGTCACCATGTACAGAATGGCACCAGACACCAGAAAGAGGCCGGTTGGAGTTATAAATGTTCCCTGTTTAACCATGTCACCTAAAATAAAAAGTGTGATGGAATATCACCAAGCTCATTTCCCCTTGAACAGAGAAACAAATAGTATAATACTGAATTTGATGATGGTTACCAATAATGGAGAAGAAGGACGCAGTCATCAGGAATGCATATATAATACTTAGAATTGCAGCAATTGTAATTTGGAAGTTGGTTTTGGCTACAAAACATATGATCATGTAAACAGTTGGAGGTATAACAGCTATTATTATGGAAAGAGTGCCTGGAACTCCGAACACAAACTGGAAAGCTCCTAAAAATAAAAATTTAGAACAATAAACAATTTACCAAAAATATGCAATTCTGGTAAAGAAACAGATTTCAACATAATTTTTGACATAATTAAATGTATAATTAATATGTATGCTTGACCATATACCTCTTAAATATTTGTCTGGATTTAAGTAATAAAAACATTACAAAACTTTATATTTATATATTGTATATCTTGCTTGAGTTCACTAGTTCAAGCTGTGTGTTTAAATAATGTTTAACCAATGCTCAACCAGGTCACCACCAGAGATTAGGGTCTTGTTGTGCAGCTGATCAACTGAATCAGACTGGAGCTTTAGAGGCAGGTGCCTGAATTCTCCAGCTGGATGAATATTTTTCTGGATCTTAAAGTCTTTCAATATTTACCTGCAATCATGAGGGTAACAGATGCAGGTCCCAGGATAGAGGAGGCCACAGTGAATATCTGATATAAGATGTAGAGCATAGATATGGAAGTGTTCCTCTTGACTGTTTCATTCCCACTGTGAAGCAGGTCCAGGGTATTGGCCAGTGTTGAAGGACCCCATCGACGCCTTTGGTTGTAAAACTCTTTGAACTCTTGGGGTGAATTGGTGTAAGCGTCTGAGGCTGCATTATACTCCACTCTCCAGCCTTGCTGCAGGAGAAGGGTGCATAGCCAACGATCCTCACCTGAACAGAAGATTTTAAACATTCATTCAGTGTCATATATTGTACAACATAAACAACCCTTTATCTTAACCCTTAGTTTGGTTATTAAGATGTTTGTCTACAAAGAGAAAAAATCTTGGAGAAAGGCACTGTCACCCAATTTAGTTGCTTTGGCACATATTAGGTGGCTATCAGTATTTATTGCTGTCTTCCCCACCACCAGCTGCTCTACACTCTTCATGAAATATAAGTCAATAACACATGTCTAGAGTCAATAAGAAAGTGGGGCACCCTTTCTTAGATATAGAGACAATATAGATGTGTTCCAGAGTATTGGCAAAACCCTGGATGACCAGGAAGGTCCAGCAGCTGCTTAAAAAGACAAACACTGCCTAGTTGGGTGATAGAGCCCGGTACAGCACAGCTTGAGCCAACCTAAAAAAAGGCATCAGATGAGCCAAGGTGAACTATGGAAAGAAGATCAATCACCACCTGGTGGTTTGTGTTCCATCTGCCTAGTACTGCTCTGAGTCTCTTTCAGTTATTTAATTTCGTCACTACTCCTTGGCATTTAAATTGCTAAACACAAGCTTTTTACTGTTACCCACTAGATAACGAAGCCCGGTTAGCACCACGCTAGCCAGTAAGTTTGTCTTCTGTGTCTTTCTCTCCTGTATTTTCATCTTTCAGAGCTCATCAAACAACTGTGATAAGTCAAAACAAATCAACAACACCTCTTGTTATTGTTACATGCACTGTTTGCCACTGTTAAACATGCATGTTTAGTGTAGCCTTCCCTGTCATTCAGTTTAGTTTTATATAACGCTTTTTACAATGTAACATTGCCTTAAAGCAGACACCACAAAAATAAATTAATTAAAAAGACACTAATAAACAATTGAAAAAAAAGTTAATAAAAATTCAGCAGAATATATTGTATTTAAATACATGTAATACACACAGGACAAAAAAAATGAAGTAAGTAAATAGTTGCCTTAAAGACAGACACAAAACAAAATACATACACATACAAGTAATAAATGTTCAAATTAATATTTTGACAGAATCCTAAGCTAAGTATATGTCACCAGTCTCCCAGTAAGCAAGCCAACAGGGTGACAGTGACAAGGAACCAAAACTCCAGTGATATATAGATGGAGAAAAAACCTCTGGCAAGTTAAATGTGTAACTTTCCTGGATGAACGCAGTGTTGGTATTAGTGTTGGTAATTTTATTAATTTTACTGAATGTTTTTTTAATTATACTGAATTTTACTGAATGTTTTTTTAATTTTACTGAATTTTAATTTTACTGAATGTGGCAAACACTAAGAAATGTTAAAAGCGAAGTTAGAATATTACAATTGCAGCTAAACATCTCACTGCTGTGACAGAGCAGAGAACAAATATGAAATTAAAATAGTCTTGTGTTGATAAGTGTCACAATCCACAACTCCTAGAATCCTGCACCAGGACCATGCCCACCACAGGTGGCCGCCATTAGCCCCATCAAAGACTCTATTTAAACGTAGCTGCTTTGACTTTGATTGGGGTGAAGTGTTGTTTTGCTGTGGCTAACATTTCTGAGCGTTTCCCCTGGTTATCTATTCTGTGTATTACTTGGACTGCTTTTTAGATTATTGATTCTTGCTGCCTGCCCCTGATTTTTGCCTGTGTTTTGACTATGAGTTTGGATTACCTTCATTGTTACTGTTTGCTGGTTTTGACCCTTGCCTGTTGACTACGCTAATAAAGAGCTGGACATGGATCCACATTCTCTGACCACTCCACAGTCTCTGACCACAGAAGACTTCACCACCAACATATCCAGCAGCAATGGCGTTCTGGCATGCGGAGCTAGTGTGGAACAGTGTGAGCGAATTGATCATTTGGAAAGGATGACCGAGGAGATCACTGCAGTCCGTGCAATCACTCCACACTCCAGGTAACCTTGCTCATTCTCCGTTTGTGCTCACCTCCACTCAGGCTGTGCCACGCCACGTTGTCGTGGAACTGGGTAATATGGACTACCTTCTGGCCCTGACGGAGGAGCTCTCACAGCTCTCACAGAGGAGTCTTGCCGCTGTCGACACAGTTATGGCTCTGCGTGACTCCCGGTCGATGTTTCCTTTGGTTCCCGTGCCTGCTCTCGGCCCGGAGGTTCCAGTGTCGGTGCCCCATCCGGAGGTTCCAGTGTCATCGGTTGTTGACCCTTCTGCGCCTCAGGATTATGCTTCTCCAGCTTGGTCCCTGGAGAATCCCACCGGCTTGGTCAGACTCCTCCATCACTCCAGCTCCACCTTCATCCTTCATCACACCGGCTCCACCGCATTCCTTCAGATCCATGCCTCTGTTTCAGTTGCCCATGGCCCCCCGAAGCTTCATCCCTGGCGGGATCCTCTCCTCTCTGGTCCCGCTCCAGGGTCCTGCTCGCTTCAGGAGCCATTCATAAGGGGGGGCTCTGTCATGAACTGCAACTCCCAGCATCCTGCACCGGGACCACGCCCACCACAGGTGGCCACCATTAGCCCCATCAAAGACTCTATTTAAACGTAGCTGTGTCTTTGATCAGGGGGGAGTCATTTTTTGCTGTGGCTAACATTTCTGAGTGTTTTCCCTGGTTATCTATTCTGTGAATTACTTGGACTGCTTTTTGGATTATTGATTCTTGCTGCCTGCCCCTGATTGTTGCCTGTGTTTTGACAACGAGTTTGGATTACCTTCATTGTTACCATTTGTTGGTTATAAACCCTTGCCTGTTGACTATGCTAATAAAGAGCTGCACATGGATCCACCCTCTCTGAGCACTCCTTTGTGCAATCTTTCATTGGGCGTTCCATCCTGTCTTCACCACCATGCAGGCCTGACATTGCTGGCTACAGGACCTTGGGGAAATAAAATAGACAGACAGACTTAGTGAGAGCCTGGTTCCGGTTTCCTAATTAATGCAGCCTAACACAACACAAGAGATTTGAATTAAATTGGACTATGTGTAGGCTAGATTAAAGAGGTGAGTCTTTAATTAAGATTTAAACTAGCATAATGTGTCTGCCTCCCAGACAATACTGGGTAAACTGTTCCAGAGTTTGGGTGCCAAATATGAAAAAGATCTACCACCCGCACTTGATTTTGAGATACTTGGTATTATCAGATATTAGGTATTATCAGAGTTTTCCGATCGCAGTGAGGGTGACAGACTGTAAAAAGAGAGGAGCTCACTCAAGCAGTAAGGAGATAAACCATTCATTTATTAATTGTATTAAAATAAATTAATGTTAATGTTAGTAAATTAATAAATTTAATAAAAAAACATTCACTTTATTAAAGTAATTCGATTACTTTATGACAAAATGTGTTTATTTTTACAATTTACATTTTATTTTAAGTTTTATTTTTCTCAAAATGAGTTTTCTCTTATACTCTAATAATGAAATGAAAACTTCAGTTACGCCTATATACACCAAACTATCCAGTTGTTATGCCAGGCCAGCAGAGGGAGCCCTCTCCCCGGGACTGTTTGCGCTCCCTCTGCTTTCCTCTGCAGTAGCTTTGCTGGGTCTCTCTTTTATGGCCAGCAAACAGGAAGTTGCGATGTATTGTTTCGCTTATTCCGTAGTTTCTTGTGTTTTCGAGTTCTTTGTGTTCCTAGTGATTTATTGTGTTTCTGGTTTTTAACTCTGGACTGTTTCTGGTTTTTGGATTGTTGCTGCCTTCCCTGACCCTTGCTTCGTTTTTGGATTTATGAGTTTTGGATTTGACTCTATCATCCCTGTTCACCTGTGTTTTTAAACCTGCCTGTTTGACCATGCCTTTCAATAATAAAAACCTGTGTATGGATCTGCTCTATGTCTCCACTCCCTACGTGACAGAATACATCGCCCACCCAGGATCCAGCAGTTTTTCCGAGGACCCAGTTGGTCAACTTCTAAGCCTAAGGCAATGTCACCTATCAATTGAGGATTATGTCTTTTGGTTCTGTGCCTTGGTTAGAAAGGTTCCGCATTATGATGAATGTCTATTTAAAGACATTTAAGTTAAATGAGCCATTCAAGTCCCAATTAGTCAAGCAGGTAGAGACAGAAACATTGATTAAACTTGTTGGACTGTGCATTGCTGCTGTGTGATTCAGCTGTGTGATTCAGGTGATGTGGAGGAGCGGGACACTGCACTTACTCATAAGATGGCCGCCTTCCCGAGTCAAGCAATGCTACAGCTGTCGTTCCCGAGTCAAGCCAAGCTACAGCTTTCGTTCCCAGTCTCGAGTCCAATTCCAGTCCAGCCAGGCGAAGCTGTCGCGCCAATTCCAGCTGCAACTGTCATCCCAGAGTCAAGCACAGCTACAGCTGCCATTCCAGAGTCAAGCCAAGCTACAGCTGTCGCTGTCCTTCCTGAGTCAAGCCAGGCGCAGCTGTCGCGTTAATGCTAAGTCCAGCTGCAACTGTCGTCCCAGAGTCAAGCCCAGCTACAGCTGCCGTTCCAGAGTCAAGCCCAACTACAACTGTCATTCCAGAGTCAAGCCAAGCTTCAGCTGTCGTTCCAGTCAAGCCAAGCTACATCTGTTGCTGTCCTTCCCGAGTCAAGCCAAGCTACAGCTGTCGCTGTCCTTCCCGAGTCAAGCCAAGCTACACCTGTCGCTGTCCTTCCCGAGTCAAGCCAAGCTACAGCTGTCTTTCCAGAGTCAAGCCAAGCTACAGCTGTCGCTGTCCTTCTCGAGTCAAGCCAAGCTACAGCTGTCGCTGTCCTTCCTGAGTTATGTATGCAATTCTTTTCCCATCTAATATGTCAACAAAATAAAAGGATTTTGAGTCTGGCTCTATCACACAATCTGATTTCATTTTTTAAAAACAATAAGGGCTGTCGAGATTATTAAATAACCGTATAATCGCGATAGTTTGACATAACCACGGTTATTGAATCCAACCGCAATTATTGCGCACTTTGTAGTACCTGCAGCACCTTCTAACGTGCGCTGCACGCGTTACACTAAATACACGTGATAGGTTGAAACCGAAAACAACGGCACCTGTCTGATAACATTTTGGTTTTATACCTGACGAAAAAGGACGGCCGACAGACATTGACGCAGCACTGTGTCGAATATGGTAAAGTAAAAGGCGCAAACAGCACAAATCTTAGAAACCATCTAAAGACGCATCATCGCACTGAATCTGCTGAAGTTTGCGAAGCATACATGAACAGCGGAGGCTTTTAACGGGGAACGGAATATAAACGGAATTTACATATTTATGAAAGATACAGTATATACTATTTACTAAATAACACATTTAAGTGTGTGAAGTATTAACTGTATACTGCAAACAATTATCGTCACAGCCCTAAAATAAAGAATTAACTGCTAAAGCCCCAAAACAGGCAATTAATCGTCATAATCGCGATTATTTCTTTCACAATTAATCGTCACCCAAATTTCATAATCGTGACAGCCCTAAAAACAATATTTTCATATATTTAATGAGAAGATGGCTCATTTGCATATTCTAACACTGAAATACAAAAAAACTTGCAATACCTTTTTCTCTCATTTTATCCTATTCACCTGACTCAGATAAGATGTTCACATAATATTTAACAAGTCCTTCCCCCAAACATTACTAATACAAGTATAAACCTTATCCAAAAGGCAAAGGAGGTGGTGTTGCTCCACTTTCTTCCAGTTTCTCAGAGAAATGATTTTAAATACAATTCGTTTAAAGTAATGGTGCTCAATATCATGTCATCTGGTGTACATTTTAAATCACGTCTGTCATTTCTTCTGGCTACTGCATACAGGCAACCAGGTCACCACACAGACTTCAAAAGACTTCAAAAAAATCAAAGAATTTGCTGACTTTCTTTCAGAAGTAGTGTTGACAACTGATCAAATCTTAAGTGTTGGTAATTTTAACATTTATGTGGATAATGACAAAGACAATTTGGGTTTGGCTTTCAAAGACATTTTAAACTCTATTGGGTTTTTAATGGCATGTATCAGGACCCACTCACTGTCATAATCACACTTTAGATTTAATATTGTCCTATGGTAGCAATGTTGATAATATTAATATGCTGTAGAAAAGTGAAGACATTTAAAGACATTATCTAAATTATTTAATTTTATTTTACATTTATTTAACATTATTTAAAGACATTTGAAGACATTATCTGGTGTCCTGTTTAATACATTTAATATTAATATTGTTTAATATTTACCTATGGTTGCAAAATCAGCTCCTTTTTACAAATACAATAGAATAATAACCTCCGCTGTCTCAATTTGTTAACACAAAAGATAATTTGAAACCTTTATAGGGCAACAGAAAACATTTATTCCCCTTTCTCTAACACCTTTCATTAAGTTGCTCCCATATGCTTAAAGAGGATAAAGGACAATAGCCCATAGTGATGGGTTCTTGAACAATTCGTTTATTTTGAACAAATCCTAAATGTGACTCGAGAAGAACGGGTCGTCTCGGGGAGTGATTCGTTCAGTTGCGCATTCGCATTTTGCGCAACACCCATATACAGGTCCTTTTCAGAAAATTAGCATATTGTGATAAAGTTAATTATTTTCTGTAATGTACTGATAAACATTAGACTTTCATATATTTTAGATTCATTACACACAACTGAAGTAGTTCAAGCCTTTTTATTGTTTTAATATTGATGATTTTGGCATACAGCTCATGAAAACCCAAAATTCCTATCTCAAAAAATTTACATATTTCATCCGACCAATAAAAGAAAAATGTTTTCAATACAAAAAAAGTCAACCTTCAAATAATTATGTTCAGTTATGCACTCAATACTTGGTCGGGAATCC
>JBAJNP010004265.1:0-34407 GCA_036877545.1 Yasuhikotakia modesta | reverse complement strand
ACACACGCTCACACACACACACACGCTCACACACACACTCACACACACACTCACACACACACTCGCACACACACTCGCACACACACTCGCACACACACAGTGAATAATTAATAGGAAGAGTTTAATCAAATCTACTGTGAGAAGAATAGCAGAGGTGAGAAAGGAACTCCCAGTAGGTTTTGCGAGAGACTGGCTGTCTGCAGAGTGTTATCATCAACACCATTGTTTCCTTCCATCGGTTTGGAAAGAACGTGTCTGTTTTTGTGGGTATATGCATGAATAAAATCTAAACAAACGATCAAAACAGTCTCAGTCTCACACACAAGCACACAGGTGTGTAAACTGGAAAAACAGACATAATAAAGTAAAATGCATCACAAAGATGCGTTTTTTAAAATGAAAAGAATGCAGATCTTTAAATTAAACTCCTAAAGAAGTAAATGGGTGATTAAACGTGTAGTTTTCACTCGCTTCAGGCTTTAACAGTAATTACAGCTAGAGATTAGCTACATTTACAGAACGTAAAAGCTATTTAAAGAGATTTAGACAATATGTCTGACAGATTAATTCAGCCAGTAAAACAACTGAGGACAGTCTCTTTAACTGATATATCTAGTTTCAAGCGACACAAAAAACAAGCTGTCAACAAGCACATTTTACAAGTCTAAACACATCATTAATCTAATGCTTTAAACCCCACAATTACTGTACATGGAACTTATCCAACGAAATACACGACCTTTGCAACAAAGAACTTCCAAGAACCGAGAGGACGTTCTAGGTAACGTCACGCTCCAGCGCTGATGTTGAGTAAGTCTGGTGAAATCACGCTTCTCCTCACAGAGTTTTGACCTCTCTGGGTTATGAACGCGTTTTTCTGAATGTCTCAATGCAGAACTAAGATGCCCTGAACGCCGTGTCTCATGATTACAGGAAACGCTGTATGAACGCCAGCTAAAGCGACGAGTGTCCTGACCTTGCTGTGAGGAAACAGTTGAGCACATGGATCATTGATCCTGGAATTAAATGTTTTGGGTTTTTAAGTGCTGCTATACAAAGTGTGAAAACCATCCAGTCATGAGATCCATCATTAGTGAGGTATGAGTTAGAAAACCAAACTCTATGTGAACATATGAATGTATTCCACCAAAAACAAACCCTTTACTAAACCAATACTAACATAAAGTCAGAGAGAAAGTCCTGTCAGTGGATCACATACACAAATACATACGACCTGATATTATCTTAAACAATCTTAAACATGCTAAACAACAGTGTGTGTAAATGCAAAACATGATCGGCATGTGGTGATGGGCCGCAGGAAACAGTGACACTCTCTTTTGTTTGTTTGTTTGTTTCGGGGCGATTTGCCAAAAGCCGCAGTTATTTGATGGTACAGTATGAGTGTGAAAAAAACGTTCTGGGAACGTTTCCTGTTTGATGAGAACCCCACAAGCAAAACAAACAACTCAAGCAAACTAGAAAATTCCAAGACTTAATCCAAACTTATATCCTGAAAAAATGTGCTAGAATTCACATTTTATTATGATTAAATTAAAACAAGATCTAAAGATAATGCAAAGACCTGGTAAAAATTAAGTGCCATCTTTTCATTAAAGCAGTTTCAGACAGACCCTTAAACTTCCTTTAAGGCCTGAACTCAGAGTTCTGGGAGTCTGAAAATACAGCGTTTCTCTTCATCTGCTAAAAATAGACGCCAAGCGCTTCATCCAAACCAGACGACACTCCCTTCTGAAGCAAACGTTTGGAGTTTGGAAAGTTTAGAGGCATGAGTCTCTCTGTGTGAGATTTACCATGTAAAAGATACGCTTACAGTTTAAAGACACGCTTACAAGACATCCAGTCATGTGTGAGGCTCATATTGTTTTGGGATTTGGGGAATAAAGGCGGTTCTGAGGAATAATCGCATCGGACGGCATGTGAAACTATTCAATTTTGACTTCAAGGACATGCTAAACTGATCACCAAAAAAAACACTTCCCACTTCTAAAGCGATGTGTTAGTTTTCTGGTTTTGCGTCACTGTAAACCTACATGGACAGTGACTCAGTTCCCTAAGCCGGCGTTTACACATCATGACTGTTATTAGAGTTCAGAGTCAATACAATTTCAAGGCCTACAGTTAAATGCAGTAACTGACAGTAATTAGAGTCCATAGGAAACATCATTTGCGCTGTTCACTGTACAAATTTACAAGAGTAAGAACAACAAGAGACTGACTCACTGTTGTCTGAAACATGCTGCCGTTTAAGGGCAGATCATTAGAAAATATGACTAACACGTTTGTTTTGGCATTTAATATATAAGAGGAAGGTTTCTACACTGCTAACACAAATCTGCACGGCACTGAATATAAATGACTTAAAATCCAAAATCACTGATACAACAAAGCTGCAATTTTCTGAGTAAAGTGCGAGTAAACAGCCACATGCTTTAGTAATCGGTACAAACACTCTCCACGGGTACAACACACAACCCTGCCAAAAATCTTACTTTCAACACTTTCTCTGGCTCAGGGTTCAGGTCTCTGGCTTCTGTTTGGACTGTAAGCCCTTCTGAAAACATTACCACACAGAATTGCTTCATTTCTGTCCAAACGCAGTTGGAACGGAGCAAAGTTCACGCCGAGTGCGAGGAAGCGTGTGTGTGGCCGTCCTGCGCCGCCGGGGACGTGGAGATTGGACCCAGAACCTGTCAAAACATTCCCTCAACCAAAAAGCACAGTAACAGCGATGCACACGTCTACAGGTTCTGCTCCCAACACTGAGATTCCCTCAACACTCCCGGTCAAAGGTTTGGACACACTGGACTTACTGGATCATACGGTATTTATGAAAATTAACCCTTGAAGATGCTTTATGTGTCTGGAAGTCATTTTGTCCTGAACATTCAGATATTTCTGTACTTGTTTCATCATTAATGCCCCAAAAACGAGATTTCTGAGAAACGACCATTATAACCTCAAGCAAAAGCTTTACTTTGGAAAAGATCTGCATGAATTTTTTGCGACACCTCCGACTGTCAGGCAGGTAAAAACACGTCCTGCGGTGTTTCCACGTTATCACATCTCAAATACTTTCCCAGGCCACACCTGACAGCCAGCAGGAACCACGTTTCATCCCAAACTTCCCACAAACGAGCCTCTTTCCCTCTTTAACCATCCCATCATTGTTCAGGTACTAGCGCGCGGGTCGTGGCGGACGGGTCCGGTCCCGTTATCCGCCGGTCACTCACTCACTCACCCAGCAGCAGCAGCTTCACTTCTTTGGCCGCTTTCTCTCCGTCCTCGCGCAGGTTCCGGTCGATCTGTTTGGACCGCTCGGACGCGGCTTTATCCTCGTGGCTCACGGTGCAGCCCATGGTACCGAACGCGCGCTGCAGGGCGACGGGTGGCGGATCGCGGCTTCAGGAGAACAACGGGCACGCGCGCTGGGAACCTCCACAACTTCCTCTCAGGCGCCGAGACGCACGAACCTCCTCAGAACCTCCTCAGAACCTCCTCAGAATTAATGAATTAATCTCCAGCGAGGCTGAAAATATGTTGACAACGATTAAAGCTCCCAGGAGAAATTAAAGCGCTCCGGAGTTTGACATCACGCGCCGGGAGAAAAACATCCACGGATGCGAAAGTCTGACAGAAGTTTCAGATCAACTCCTTGCGTTACGTGTGAAGATCAACCGGAGACGGAAAATACGTGAAGATACACGAAACACCCTGTCGGTGCCGTAAACGACCGTAAACACGCAGTTAACTGGTTACGGTTAGCCGGCCGCACCCCGATCCGCTGCGGAGCTCCGAGGCTGCGGTTAACTGTCGCTGCCCGCGCGTCCGACCCGCCCCCGGCACGCCCACCGCCCACCGCCGGGCCTCATGGGAAATGTGGTTTAACGCGACGTGAAACTTTCAATAACTCTTTACAAAATAACGTTTCTCTTCACTTCCTGCGATCCTTCGTTTATGCATAAATCAGACAGACTGATATGGATCCATGAGTGTTTATTGTTTGTATACCGCCCTCATGTGTCATCTGTTAAAATAGCTGCTGTTTAATGTAATAAATAAACAAGGGTAAATGAATGGCTGCTTAAGGGAACCACATGTTTATATCACAGCTGTTTTACCAGATACAGAGAAATACAACAAAGGCAGAACATATTACTTATTCATTTTATTTCAACATCGTTTACGGTACATTAAATGCCAGCAATGTACTCCATACTGAGAATATTGAAAATAAAGACATAAACTGGCTTTTTAAAAATGATTACATTTTAATCATCAGACTAAAACATCATCTGACTATTTACAATATACAAACTATAGATGCGTGTATAATAATATAAGGGTTTAATAATATAAGTAATAAAGGGTTTACATTTCTGTACATTATTTATAAAGGTTGTCAGCTGTGATAAACATGACACTTTCATTACATCACGAGGTGACTGGACACAAACACACAGCTGGTAAACAGACAATGAACAATTTCCCCCTTCTGTTACCTTGTGATACTTTACAACAGTACAATCCACAGATGATTAAAGTGCTACTGCAGGACCAGATGCCCGCTCAAATACTACTAACCAAACCACAGGGACAGAAGAAGAGCATCATGGGAATTTTGCTGCATCTGGAGCACTTCTGCTAACTGTACTTTAGAAGTGGAACTGTGTTTATAAACAGTTCATATTTCTGTCATGTGCTATATGATGGTAGTCAGATACTGTAAGTTAATAAGACCTTATGGGTTAACTACTGTCATCATAATATCACTTATTGTTATTGAAAACCAAAACCATCAGAAATCTTCAGGAGCTGTTGATGTGTTTAAGAGGGACAGAATGCTGGCAGTTCTTTGACAAGTAGCACATACAGTTCTCAAGGCTGTGAACACATTAACACACATATACACACTGCTGAGACACTTCTGTGCTTAATAAACCACACTAATGAGTGAGAAAATACCACTACAGTTAACAAATCATCACCACTGAAACACACAGTCAGACTTTTCTTTACCAAGAAAGATAATAAACAAGGAGCATTTGGGGCCGTATCACAGACACGCTTCAGCAATAAACCCCACAGATGTTAGCAATCAGTGAAGCATTCATCTGCGTATAATACACAGGAAGTACAGATTGTATCTTTAATATATTAGTGTTTTGCTGTCTGACAGACCCTTAATGCAGCATCAGGGACATTTAAACACTGAAGATAAACAGCTAGATATGTATTTATGCTGATTCACAGATATGATCATATATTTATATTTGTGGCTGGTCTATCCATTGAACAACAATTAAACAGACAAATTCAATAAAGAAGAAGTACCACAGTTTAAATGCACATCTCATTTCAACACCGTCCAGCCCATTACAGTACAAACACTGACTAAAGTATTCTTTCTCCATAAGCCAGATAACACACACACACACTGTACACACCGTTACACACAACAACACCAGAGTTTCTCCTCTTTCAAGTGCTTCATTTATAGTATTTAGAATGAGATTAAAATATTCACGTACCATGTTACACATTCACACATTACTCAGTTAAACAGTTTACAGTTATTAGTATATAGGCTCTGTTTGTATAACTGTCTACAAAATATATTACTCTGTGATTATGTCACAATTGTAGTTGGTCACTAGGTAAAGAGATTGAGAGCAAGTTGTGCTTTAACTGAAAGTGCTACAGTTAATTATCAGTCACCCAATCACCTGGCGTGAGAACCGACCTCTGAAAGCATGAAATAACTTGAGTTTATTTCTCCACCACACCTAAAATATAACTTGATATTACGGGTAGGTGTAACAGAGACGAGTGGAGAACATCGCCACCGGTCCACACTGAGCCAAGACCGTTTCACCTTCATTAAAACCGTCCTGTGAACCCAAACATCATGTGTGTTTCTCCAGTGAGGAGAGGACCCTGTCAATATTTCTGTTTTTGGTTATCTCTGTAGAAGTGTTTCAGTGTGTCAGCACATGACACCATGATAAACTGATCCTACTGTACAAACAACTGTGCTTTCCAATCTGAACATCTGTGCTTTCGTATTGCAACCAGAAAACATCTGTGATGTTTAAAATGTGCCCTTTATCTTGTCATTGAGGAAACTGTGCATGTGTAACTCTGTCTGTTTTCAATCTAAATAGAAATTTTAACAGTGAAACTTTAGCTGAATACTCATGAATACCCATAAAGGGACGTGACGGATAAACAGGAATGCTCATCTAAAATTTCTTATATAATATATATTTATGTTTCTACATCTATTCATATACATCTCTAAACACTGTAGAAAGGATAAACTTCATAAATCCATATAAAAACGTGACACATGTACGGTATACGCTGTGCTAGACGTACACTTTGCATAAATCTGTAGTTGTGTAATAGACTGCAGCCAAATCAAGTCAGGATTTCAGAGCAGGTCACGTGTTGCCATTTCAACGACCTCTCAACAACCTCTGGTGTCTCACAGCCAGCTATTGCAGAGAGTATTGCTGTATCTAAGATGAGATGCGATGACCTCCCAATTAAAAGAGCGAGACACTGATCGTCCAATCAGAATTGAGCACTTCCTGTGGCTTCTTATCTCCAGTGAGGGTCAAAGGTTATGATATTAATTGACCGGATGCTACTGCGGACGGAGGCTGAGTTTGGTTACAGACTGCATGTGCTGTTACTATGGCACGTATTGTGGGTGTAACTATCACAGACTTTAGTTTTCAAGCAATAACACTGAATCTTCTAGTTTGCACTAAGAATCAAGCTTGTTTTACACTAAATAATTCAACGCCCAACCCACTTCTTATTAAAACTGAATGGATTAATGTTAACCTGAAATGGGGCGACTCTCAGATGAAAACAGATTCACAGCACACACAGGTAACAGGAAATGCCTGGATTAAATGCTAAAGGTGAGAAATCTGTAGCTAAAGTAGCGATCAAACTGAAGAAGCAACAAATGATCACTGAGAGATAATGCATCCTTCCTAACTACTGACCCCAAATCATCAAAACTTATAAAAACATGAACAACAGAGGGCGGGGCCTAGTGACCACTGCTTGCTTTACTGTTCCCTGATGTCCAATCAATGATGATGAAGCTCAGGCTCATTATCATAAACAAGACTCCTAACACGGCGAAACACACAGCCTAGAAACAAAAAGAGAGAGAGAAGATTATTAATATATTTGGTAATTGCAAATCAATTATGTCATCGCAGTAACCACACGTGACCGGCTGTAACTTGAGATTAACTAGTTTAGGGAGGTTCTGAGTCACACAGATCACCAGAGGGATTACAAAGCTCTCTGCATGATTAGTTTTCAGAGAACCTTTATCTAACGGTGTGAAAGCTTTTACAACGTTTACATTTCAGGAAGAAGTAGAAACTAGATCCCAGAGTGAAAGAACTGGAGGAATCAAACACTTCTGTAAGAATTTACCAGGATCTTCGGCAATGAGCGCAAAGGTTCTTCTTCCTCCGGCACGATGCGGATGTAGAACACGGCCGGGAATATAAAGATGAGACACGGGGCAGACGTTGCACCTGCCGGAGGAACAGGACAGATACTGTAAACTGAGACCCACTAACATCAAGCCTCAGGACCACGTCACAGAATCTTTAGCTCAGGCTTTCATATTAGCTTGAGTTTAGGTCTGAACAAAGAGAAATCTCTCAGGTTCTGCTTTAAAGAACAATAACACACGTTCTTCTCTTAGGGCGGCCTGTGAACTCACACATACAGGAGAAACAGTAAGTGCTGCTGAGCTCAGTGTGAGATTACGACTTAAAAGAAAACTGGTTATGGGATTTATTTGATAATTATATCCACATTCCAGAGGTGATTAAGTTCAGTTTTACAGTCTAATGTTAACACAGGAGGAGATAAAGGAGTCTTTGAGCTCTTTGAGGTTGCTATGGTATGGTAAGAACATTCAGAACCCTCAGAAGAACATCAGAAAGAGGCGAGAGCAGCAAACTCACCAATGACCCCGAAGATGCCCAGGATGTTAGGAGCGAAGATGACCAGTAAGTTGATGAGGGTGAGGAGGGTGATGGCTATAGCAATGTGACGGGGCCACCAGAAACTTTTATTTGGGAAGAACAGCTGCTGGATCGCTCTCCTCACCTGAGAAACACACACACAGCATTACAGATATACACACACACAGCATTACAGAAAAACTATATATAACTATATATAACAGTAAACACAATAAACATACTACATGTATGTGTGTGTGTGTGTGTCTTACAGGAAACAGTACGATGGGTACAGTGAGGGTGACGGCCGTCAGCACAGCCAGACGGACACACAGGATGAGGGTGTCATATGGGTCGATCTTACTGTAGGTGTGTAACAGCTCCGCCTCCACTTTATCTACACACACACACAAACACACACATTTCAATTATTTAAAGACTGTAATTAACCCACAGTGGTTACCAACAGCTTTCATTAACACACAATTACCACTAGAGGGTGGGCTAACACTGCTTTACATTTGTTTAAACCGATGATCATATCTGACATCAGAAAGCATCTGCATGAGGAGAGGAAAGCAGATGTGATAGTGACAGATGAATACAGGCCTCACCAATGAAGGTCAGGTATCCAAACAGAGCAGCCAGGAAGTACATGACATACATCACACCGATGGAGATGTTGGACACATGCTGCATCTTCGTCTTGGTGGGGCTGAAATCAGGACATCACACAATGTCACAATTATATACTCTCTATAAATTATAATTTCAGCTATGTAGCGGCTTCTTAAAATGTATTTGTAATGATGTGCTAATTCTGGGCTGGTGGATGCCCACAGCTCTCTGGACAGTGAAGCAGATGGGCGGATGTGTCGACATAATGACATCCGTCCACAGAACGTGACTCATCACTGATCCCAGACCTGCTGAAAGAACTTGCCACCTACTTGCGCAGCTCGGTGTAAATTGGCAGCACCTCAGGGTGACACACGAATGCAAACGCCAGGATGGGAACCGTGTACGCCGTCTGTTAAAAACACACAGACCAGACCACCTCACGTTACCATGGATACCACAGCAGCAACCTTCAGTTCAGAAACAAGACTACTGGACTTATCTTGAGTCTAAAGTCTTCACTCCACATTCATGTAATTTCATTGCCTTCTATGAGAAACAACTGAGATGTTAAGGAGATCTCATTTATCATTTTTCCTCCCTATGACAAGAAACAGAGAAAGAATGTTCTCTCCTTTGAGTTCAATGTCGGTTCTGTCCCATATCTTCAACATTTGGCTAAGCAGCTAGCAATAAACCTTGAAACCACATAATCTTTGGAAGCTTCCAACTATCTTGTGCTTTTCAAACACACATCCTGATACGTCAACACCTGGAACATGAGGTGTGTGTGTGAATCATGCAGCTGTTTCTCAGGAAGTGCGGTGTGTTGTTTAATCGGGGTGACAGAGCACATGACAGCTGATAAGACCTTCACAGCTTTGTTTGAGTGTTCAGATGCTGGTAGCGTGTGATGAGGCACCTGTGAGTTGATGTTAAACATGCGAGGGGTGCATGCGGGGTCACCCTCGGGGGTCATCTCCACCCCCACGCTTGCGTTGAAGCCCACAACCGTAGTTTTATTGTGGCCAAAGTCATCGAAAGGACAGGGCAGCTGGAACTTCTTATAGATCACCTGAGGAGAGATAAAGTTATTAAACAACCGTATAAATTTAATCTCACTAATTCATTTCAATATTAGCTTTAAAATATTTTTATGTTATTGTAATTTTTCACTCATTTTCCCTTTAAATGTTAGTCCAGGTTTTTTTAAGACATTTTTGCGGCTGTGACTTTTGAGCAAAACTTTTATTTGTGCTCTCTGGAAAAACTGAGTTACACAGGATCACTCAACAATCCACAGTGAACGGTGTCGCTCACGCTGTGTGAACACAACAATCAGATACTGTTAAAAATAAACCTCAGGCTGGCATTCAGAAGGACAAGCAGAGAAGCAGGTGTTGCACGGCACATGGTTTTCTTATCATTAGTCTCAGGCTGTTTTTAATACCTCACTCTGACTGAAGGCCAGTTTCACAAACCGCTGTCAGAGACATGTTATGTTAAAGTTTTGGGTTTATCCAAGCATTTAAAAATGATTAATTATTTTTAGATAATTTTTTTTACAAATGACATTTTAGATTTTGTGGGAGGAGTTCTGAAATGTAAAGTATGTTTCCATAGTACATATAATGCTTTTATTTCAAAGGATGTTACAAAAGACATTGTGAATCACATCATTTTCATGATATGACATCCTTTATGAAGAAGAGCAGAGCAGAGGAGGAAAGGAGAAGGAGAGAAGAGGAGGGCAGGGGGAAGGAGAGCAGTTGTAAGGGGAGGTGTGGTCTGAAGACTGGAGGCTTTCATTGTGATGATATGACATGTGGAGATAGAGGGAGCTGGAGCCGTGTGCACAGATTACAGCTCTCCTCCAAAACTGGGTCAGTGAAGAGCGTCAAAACCAACCTCACGGTGAAACACTGCACACAGCCTCACTGCACACAGCCTCACACACTGACACTGCTGCTGCCTGTGATTACAGTAATACTGTGTTCACACTTAACACATATTATTCAGAGAGAAATGTTAAAATGGCAGGAACAGAAAGCTAAACAAACAGCATGTGACAGCTGAGCAAACAGATTTAATCAAGACAGTAAACGTACCGCGATCAGAAAGAACACCATACAACTGAGAGAGAACCCGCTGGTGTAGCCCAGGTACCCTGTAACACACACACAGATGAAGAGCCATTGGCTGTATTTGCCCGGGACTCTTTGACTAATCTGAATCTAAATTAATTAAACAAATGAATGGTTGTAACATTACAGCTTTGAGTTTAGCTAACTAAACATTACAGTGTTGAGTTCATGAGACACTGAGGGACAGAACACTTACCCAGCTGCTTCATTAACGCCAGAGGCAAGATGATGCTGCAGGACACAATAACAACCAAGTAGTTTCCATTGAAATACCACTCACTGTAAAACAAACACAAATCACTGATTCATTTAGTGAATTCAGACAGCATGAGATGCAGTATTCATGTTTTATAGACTGTTTTGATGCCTTTATGGTCTTCATGAGATATCTGATCTTCTTAGCAAACAAATTCTGAAGTGACTTTTTAGCTTTTCACTTTTTTACTAGCTTCCTTCCTAAAGCTATCAAGCCTGTTATTCTGCCCCCTATTAAAGAAACACAGCAGCCCCTCAGAAACTCTGAACAGCAGAAACACAGACAGTCACCGGAGATAAACGCTTCTGCTTGATGAGTGACTCCATCAAGACAAAGATCAGAACACAGAGTTTATTTAATTAAAGGTGGAAACACGGTGACCTCACTGATGCTGATGGTACCAGATACACAAATGCTGGCCAACAGTACAGGTCAAGCCAGTACAGATAGTGCTTCAGTGTGTGTGTGTGTGAGAATGTTCTTTCTCTGCCACAGCAGGTTTACATGGACAGTGGTATGAGTCAGTAAGTGAAAGGCATGCCAGCACTTGCCTGAACACACACACACACATACAGTTAAAAACTATTAACTGTTTTTAGTGTCCAGTCTTGATGAGAACACGACTGGGGACAGAGTTAATTAAACTGACATTAACTATAAAGTATATTTACATTCTTGATATACTCATTTACAATGAACTACAAATGTAGTTCAGAGATCCTGACACAGTGCAACAGTCCAGTTTTCATCTTTTGGTATGAATGTTTCAATGTTCTGATTAATCTTGGATTACAGTGGGTGGTCCTGCAGCTCTTCTGAACCCTGCTGAAGTTCTTCTCCACAGAACATCTCACACAGGAGATGAGACACCAGAAGTCTGCTAGAACTGAAATGAATCACCGCTGTTACTGTGTCGTGATGTTCCTCGCTCACACCGAGAGGTGAGGAATGTAAATGAGGCAGCCAAAGGTCGTTTCCTTGGAGTTTCTGAGGTGTCCTCGAGTGTGTGTGAGTGTGTGTGTGAGTGTGTGTGTGAGTGTGTGTGTGCAGGCCTTCAGTCGGACTCCAGTCATCGCATCTGCAGTCTGCTTGCGTCACACACACACATGCGCACAAACGGTTATAGGCAAAAAATATCTGACCTTCACATTCAAAGCTGCTCTCAAATCTAGTCGATCTATCACACTACTTCTCTACCTCTAAAACACACACACAATTACACCTGAGGATTCTGGGACATATTGATCTTACAGAAGCTGCAAGGCTCACACAGATACACACATTGAAAGCAACGGTTGCTGGTATTTACCCCCTCTGTCTACAATTAAAGAACGGCACTTTTATTAAAGATACAAAGAAATGCTAAAGAAATGAGAGACATTACAGACTAATCAAGAAAATGACATGGGCTGCATGTCTAAAACAGTTCATGTGATGTTTCAGAACCTGTTTAATTTCATTTTACTGTCTAATTACAAACACTGGTTTGATGTCATTTTGAACGTGGCGTTTGTGTTTAAAAACATTAGAATGAAGTGAAACACAACAGCTGGTTGTTGACCCAAGACTAACGCAGACAGATTCACTCACCCGGACAGATTGTCCCCTTTGAGGAAAGCCTGGATTACCAGTGGAAACTCATACTTCACTATGTACAAGTAGCTGGACATGGCTATGAGAGGACACAGACAGAGAGAAGTTCTGATTAATTATAGGACTAAAAGAGTTTATTTAATACAATTATAGTAAGAGAAAACGGAGCATAACTGAAAGATAAATGACATCAATTCATGGACGGTGTCAATTTCTCTGCAGAGGTGTGTGTGTCATTCACAGGGTCACTGCACAATACAGGTCAGTGTTTCACCTCCGATGTTCTGTAAGGTGATAGCGATGCCAGCAGCCATCTTGCCGGGTGTTCCAAACGCTCTATAGCCCAGCTGTTCATACGCTCTAATACCTGACAATAAAACACAACACTTTAAACCACAACACAACACCACAGAATTCACACTGACAGGTCTGGCTATTTGTCATGTGACCAGCAGGAGCCTTTGGGCACCAGGCCGCTGTGGGTTTATGGTTGATAAAGCCCCGAGAACCACAGCCACAACTGATCCAGCGCAGCGGACACTGGGTTATTTATAGCTCACACCAGAAATATTCCGGCCAATTAAAATCTCTCACACAGGAGTGAGGCAGATGGTCACAGAGCCGTGAGAGACGTGTCACATCAGCAATCTGAACACACACATCATTTTACCCACGATGCTCTGCCTTTCTCATCACAAACTGAACTACAGAGGAGAGCGTGACACTGGTCTGGGGTCAGTGATGCAATACTTACCCACAACCCCTGAGGATTTCAGAAGCAGGTGGATGGAGTATGAAGATAGGCCGGCTACAGCAGTCAGCAGAATTCTGAGAGACAAAACAAACTGGCTCAAAATGTCACTTTTAAAAACATTGTGTGATAATATATAATTCATTCATAAATTAAGTTCACAAACATCTCCAGCCTAGAAACAGCAACATGTTCTACAGACTCCAAAACTCTTCCTCTCCCTGCATCCGCACGTCTCATTTCAACTCTGTTACAGCGTCAGAAGGTCTTGGCATCTTTACTGATGCCTCACTGCCGTCTGCCAAACGCTCTGCTTTCTCCTGTTATTCTTTCTACTGCTTTTATTCCTCCAGATCTGAGTCCTCTAGAACACTAGACACTCAGTTACACTCAGGATATTGCTGTATGTAATTAGTTTTAAACTATAGTCTACTATACTAGTAGTACTAGTAGTAATATTACTATAGTCAATAATAGAACATCACACACTAAACAAACATGCCTGTATTCCACGAACATGAACAATGCCTGACTTTAACAATCATTTTTCCCTGTACTCCACGGGAGGCAAAATTCCAGGCAAAAGTTCAGGATTTGATTCTTTATCTCAGAACGGAATTACATTTTAGACGCGTTGCTGTAGATCACAGGATGAATGTTCAGATGTTCATTGTTCTGAGATTGTTCCTTCAAAAGAAACTTAATCAAGGTCTCAACTTTTTTACTTGGGTAGGAACTTTGTCTCAGGAACATTTGAACCTTTTAGGAACGATTTTAACAGAGTATATTAACAGAATCACTGAAGATAAACTCTCACACAGTGTTTTGTGCTGCCAGTGTTGCTGAAGTTGTTACTGTTTTGTTGGTGATTTTCTGGGAGTCATGCAGGGATGTTTTGTGAATTCTCTTCTGCTTTTGGGAGTCGCTGCCAAGATTCATAGTGACAACAAACTCAGGCTAGAGTCCCCCACAGCCCCACTGTCAGAAACGCAACTACTCCTCTATCTGTCTTCCTCTCCTCCTTCATTCTCTGTCTTTCTCGATGTTTCCTCTTCATATAACCACAATCATCACCCCACATAATGCTGTGTATCATTTATGACAACACGTTTTATTTACTAACAGCCACAGAGCAAAACAGTTGCCAAATGATTCTATCTGCATTTATTTTCACTAATTTATTCAGTTATTTAAATATATTCATACCAATCATATTAGCATAATAATTTTGTTTATTGTGCTGACCCACAAATAGTGCATCATCTTTGTTTACTATGTTTGAATTCTTTAATTCTTAACCCCCCAGAATCTACTGAATTATAGAAAAAATGAGGAAGGAGGTCTTTATTAAAGACTGTGTATGACAAATAGACTACTTGAGTGACTATTCAGCTGTAACTTACACAAACAGCACAATGCCCGTGTTAGCCATAGCATACGCCAATCCCAGAATTCCACTTCCCATGATGGCATTTCCCAGGTTGAAGACGGACATTCCGAAAGATGTCTTCCCCTCAAACTGAGCAGGATGAAGAACAGAGAGGTTTAGTGCATACATTCATATCTGAAACCCTGCAAAGATGTTTTCTGCAATCACAATGTCGTCTGAAGAAACAAACTGCTACACACATCTGTGAAGCGAGGCGTTTTCTTCTCATCTGTGTTGGAGAGGAACTCTGAGCTTTCCACCAGGTTTAATTCAACGTTATGTGCTGTTCTGTCGGTACTAAAGACACAAACGACAGCCATGAGATCAACGAACATCATAATAAAACATCCGTATAAGGCTGTGCATTTATCATAGGTTACACTAGACGATGCACAGATCTAGAACACACCTACTAACCCTCTCTTGGCATGACGTACCTGGCATTTTCTGTGCTATTAGGTACAAGTTCCCTACAGGAAGTAGTTTATTCCACATCCAGGAGAGCACAGGAAACAGAAAGATAATGATGAACACACTCATATAACCCACACTTATGCAGGTGTGTGGCATTGGTTAATGGGGAGAGTTCCTTTACATGCAGGGAGATTTTTTTGAACACACAAACAGTGGTTTGTAGAAAAACATGTGGACGATCACAGACACATTAGAACTCTGAACACAGATATGACATCAGAGCGTGACATCAGTGCTGTGTGCTCAGTGAAGTCTGTGCTGCTCAGTGACATTTACAGCTGTAATGACTGACAAACTTCACCTTACTGAGATGACTCGATGCTTTTAGGCTAGCTGAAACATACCACAAACACAACTAATGTTCAAACACTTATTAGTTACAGAGATCTTCTAACAAAGATGAGCCATATAGCTGTTCTAACTTTCTTTATTATAAGTAAGCCATTTGTAGGTTAATGCTCTCAGAAAAGTGTACATACTGGAGCCCTGTGCTATCAAAACACTGCTCAGTGTTTAACCATTCAAACAGGGAAACTGTCTTAACCAATGGCATGAGTTTGGGGCGGGGCTATCTGTCTGCCTGACTACCAGAAGATGGGTGTTCATAAAATCTGTTTGCAAACATTATTCATTGTTTCTGCAGTTCCATTTAGTGATGCATAGAAATGCAACTTTAATGCCATAACCTTGTTATCTATGTACCTTATATTTAAATAAAAATGGAATATGTAGACTAATCTTTAAACGACAGGGTATTACTAAACATTTAAAAGTTAAGTGCACTGAATGACTCGCTATAAACCTCCTTTAATGACACACAGACAGTATGCACTGCGCCCTTGAGTGCACACTTACTGAGCCGCGTCCTCCGATTGGCTCTTCATTGCCGTCGCAGTCGTGTCCTCGCCAGCTTCATGCCCTTTCCCGTTAGGGATTGTGTTCATCTCGGCAGGCTCCATGTCTTCAGAAGGAGAATTCTTCTCACCCTGGAGTGTGTGTGCTGGAGAGAGGAAGATCTGAGGAGGACAGCTCTTCACGCGTTTCCACTCTATCAGACACAAACAGCACATATTAATCTCATCTGGGGTTCAGCAGTGATGCTGTGTGTTATATAATAGCTGGAAATAGGACGGGATTAGGGCAGAAATGTGTGACCTGTAACACAAACCCTGAGGTTAATGAAACATGAAATGACCTTTTCAACTCATGAATTCACACTATGGACTATTTTTGCTGTTGCTGCAAAAATAAATATAATGATAAATAAAAATAATGATAAAATAATAAGCTACAAAGTTTAAGCAGAACTAAAGGAAACAGGAGGGGAGGGAACCTACACACCAGCCGGCCCATTGAGGAAGACCATGAAGGCCAACAGAACCAGCTATGACCAGCTCAGAACCAGTTCTGGGCCTCTTTGTCCATTCATCTCTTTTTTAGTGCTTTTTCATTCCTTCCCTTTTAATTAGCAGAAGCTTAACATAACAGTCATGCTCTGTTCATGCTAGAAGCTCTAGGCTGGCAAAACCTCAGCATCTCTCCAGCAGATGCTTCCTGCCCTGCGATGTCTCCCCACTCCTCTCCTATTTCTGCACCAAACGTGTCTGTTTGAAAATGAATAATGAAACAGAAAATAGATGTGAACTCTGAGAAGATAAACTCTGATCGGTGCGTTCGCGCCTCACGTTAGCTCGCTGCACAGTTGCGGTCAGAGCAATGCCGTTGAGCGGCTAAGCATGGTACGCAATTGTGCATGCTGTGCAGTTTCCTGGGAACAGGGCCGGGAAACAGTGGGCTGTTTGTGCCAGGCGTCATTATACCAGTGGGGCCTCCTCGGCTCAAACTCACCAGGGCACTCCAAGGGCTGAAAAGGTAATTCACTGTGCCCCTGATTTAAAACACAGTGAACCTTAAACCTAGAAATGGCTCATGAAATGGAAAGCAGACCCATGATGGGGGCAGAGGTTTGCGCCAACAATGCTATAGCAAAGATGCCAAATGGAGAACCATCGTGCCATTCATGAATTTCCCTAACCAGACAGACTATAGTCTGTGCATAACAAAGAGACGGTTCCACATGATTGGTTGGCAGAGTTTAAAGCTTTGGTAGGAGCCAGTGAGGTTAACCACAACACACTGGTTGCAAATGCATAACAGCAAAATAGCTGGAACGTGTGACGACTTTCAGCCGGGTGTGAAAAACACAGAATTTGTTTTCGGTCTACACTGATGTCTGGCAGCCCAAGTGACTCCTAAACTCACTGGGGATAACAGTTCCCTGCCAACTGGGTCATGGCTTAAGTTTCTAGAATAATGAAAAGTTTATTCACAGATTAAATACTCCACATACTTAGCTAGATTGATGAGGTTAAACTGTGTTTAAAAACATGCGCCAGTGCAGTGCATGCGCCAAACTTCATAACAACTTCCCTGCTGATGTAACCATGTCCCTCAAAAAGAGGCCAGGGCATGCTAATCTGTACTCATTATTCTGCATGACATCAAGCATTCACATGCAAAGCGCAATTACTGCGCTGTAATGTGTCAGCCGCTGATTTAGCTCAGTGTTTTAGTGAAAGGCACCTATTAGAAGTGCTGCAATGGCAAATCAATGTTCATTAAAAACAGCCCACGATTGTGTTTAGAGTCTCCATAAATAACTGTTATTAAGACTGAGTCATCCCCCCATCCCTAAACCCTATGCCAGCCTCTGGGAAAACACAACAAGAAGGAGAGAAAGACTGGATTAGAGCAAGAAAAGAGGAATAGAGGGTGAGAGGAAAAGATTAAGAGTAAATGGAGTTTAAAGATTTTCACATTTTCTGAAGAAAGTGTGACTGCCGCTTCCCATGCTAAACTCACTGCGCTGATGCTAAAGGGTGCTGAGAGGAAGACTATAAACCTGGTGCCCTCACATGCTAGCAGACATGTGACAGCTGATGCAACGTCACCGATGACGTGAGCAAGGCTGCGCTGGGACGTCACTCGCTCCAGAGGGTTACACCACACAGGAATGTTTGCCTGTTGGCTATCAGATGTGTGCGTCTGCAGTCAGATTACTACAGTCACAGCAGCTGAGTGTAACTGCTCATCTGAATTCTGTCACATTCATCATATACTGAGAAAAATACTTCAGGTTTGTACATTTACCTCATTTACATTTATTGATCGTTATTCAGCTCTATAAAACGCAACATAAAAAAATGATGACTGTACCATGCCTAATATTTTCTATGAAAACAGTAGAAAATGCATAAAGGGACCAGGTTTGTGCATTTCAGGGAGAGATGCAGTTAAATTCAACTCCACAAAAAGGGTGGAGATTATTCACAATAGATTTTCCCCAATTTCTGATGAGTTTATAACCATGTCTATGACTGCACACATAAACACACACAAACACACACACACTAAAAACATTTCAATGCAGAGCAAATTAGGACAAATCTGTGGAAATTCACAAGCCTGATAAACATCCACAATTTCCATTCGCTGCTAAAAATAGCACAGAGCTCTCGCACTCGGTCATGTGACGAGCGGAGAGGTATACTGCTGGCATCACACTGTGTATCATGTGAGGAACAGACGTTGTGTCAAGGTTACTGGTAGAGCGTGAGGATACAACAGTCAGCTGTGTGGAGAATCAACGCGTAAGACGCAAACACACACGTCCATCCTAAAGACACGTTCAGTCAAGTGCAGGTTAGCGCTGGAGACTCCGATTTTAAAATCTGACTGTGATGTAAATGAGAGGAAACACAAACCAGGTAACAATTATAGACTGTTTAAACGTTTCCATTAGGTAAGAAAAAACGTTTCTCTACCTCAGTTCAGCCCTTCATCCTCCCGTCTCTGACAGATGTAAGGACTCTGTCCTGCTCAGTGATTAATGACAGATTCATTCACATTCATCCACTTACACAGTAAATGTCACACACTCATCTCTGCTCTTATCATATCTGACAAACTACAACCAAACATGCTGGAAATTAAAACCTAATTTGACTGATAGCATAAATGCTGATTAAATCCATGCTGGTACAAGCTACTTCATTCTGGTCAGTGAATTTTTGTTGCTGACCTAGTTACTGAACCTTATCAAATTGTTTGACCAAGAAGGTTGCAGGTTAAACTAGTTAGGAAGCTTGAAATATTGTGAAGTTTCAATAAGGATGCTGAGATCAGTTTCTCTGTGAACAAGTATAAACACAAACAGAAAAACATCACTGATTCCAGGCAGGTTCTCTCAGTCTCATCTCAGAAAAGCTCTGAGGGGATCTGACAGGATTTTGACAGTTTGGCTTACGGATCATGTGTTACGTTGAGGTTTGCCGCAGCCTCTTTTTCCTGCTCTTTTCTCCCTTTTTTAACCCCCATCCCATTCCGTATCTCTTTCCCCGGAGGCTGGTGACGAGTGACTCACTGTGAATGTGATTTATTTATAGACTTGTGCTCCACATCCTGCCTGGGCTGCTCAGGTTTCCACAGTCAGATCACCACAGGTGGAGGAGTTAACATCACACACACAGGTAAAGCGCAAACACACACACACACACACAGCTAAAGCACACACACACACACCACTGCAAAACACTCTGCGGTTATAGTTTAATGCACATGCAAATACAAGGAAAACACAGACAGCATGAGGCCAAACAGACAGGCAGGAAAACACACTGTAGTAAATCAAATCTTTGGCATAAATTATGACATAATTGTCCCATAACAGTAATTATTACCCTTTGACTGTTATTTAAATAATCACTATTTTCCTTTGTGATTAAATTGTGTATAATCAACATTTCTCAATCAAAAAAAACATTTTTATTTAACATTAAAGATTGTGTTTATGTAGGTTTTAAATGAAAATCTAACATAGTAAGTCTCAACCATGGAGAAGAAGTGTCAGATTAAAAGACCGACTGACATGAGAAATGTAAGGATTTGACAGCAGTAAATAAATAAATGAACGTCAGAAACAAGCGGGAAAGGAGAGATGTGCTGGCAGGCTGTCAGATTAATGCAGAAAACATCAGATGATGGTGTGAAGACTGAGAGCATGTGAGGGTATTACAGACACACAAACGCTGCAGCCTGACTGCATTACAGTTCCTGCGTTCCCAGATAAATCACTGCTACAAGACCGACTGATGGAGAAACAATTCAGAAGAACATTATGCACCGATGATTACACGGAGATCTAGTTAATAACAACTAATAATAGGAAATAAGCTTTGTAAATATCTTCATATAAGAATGTATCTTTGGTAACTTCACTAAGTTCAGAGGTTAAGGTGACTGGTGTTACTGTCAGGAGGTTATTGTGGTGGAGGTTGGAGGAGAACACTGGGCCAGTGTTGGACCAGTCAGGCGCTCTGCAGATGAGGGGAGCCTCCACATGTTGGTATGTCCATTGCAACAATGGAGAAGCATAACAGTGGTCCGAACCAGGTCAGCCCATTGAACACCATTCAGTGCCAGTGACCGGGCTGTCTCGTGTGGGTACAAAGGGGTACCCTCTACTGTCCTCTCTGATGTTCCTCTTCTGAGTCACGTGGTGGTTGAAGAACATCATGAGGGGACATCACCACGATCAGATGGCAAATTTATATACTGCTGATTCTTATGATGAACCCCAGTGGCCAATCAGAAGCCAAAGCTCAGCCAATGACATCTACCGACACCCAATGAAAGTCAAGATCCACAGACAAAGGATAGTAGGCATTCATTTCCTCTTCAACAATAACACTATTGGTCAGGAGGGCGGTGAGAGACAATGATTCATTGACCTTCAGCAAGCTTAGAAAAAACAACGCTGATGTACAATTCACTGATGTACAATTAAAGCTGTTTTTTCAAAGACACCCATTTACCTCAATTCTACACAATTCTAATGACATGACACAACCGCAAGATAATCAATGAGACAGGACTGAACTATTTTAGGCAACACAAAATATTCCTGTTGGACATTGTAAATTCTTACTAAGCACCAATCAACAATATAAGACCTCAATGATGCACAACAATGACTCAAAATCTACATGTCTGTATAAATGTACAGTGTGAAACATAAATATTCATAAGTGGTTTCAAACAAAAGAAGTTCTGTCTGGGTTTTCAACCCACTCCAGAAACACACTTGACCCTCCTGAGAGCTGACCCATCTGAACACATCTGAACCCATCTGAACGCATCTACAGTGGTTTAAACAGGAGCGGTGATAACAGCTGAACTTTATCTGTGATTAATATCTTCTCTCTCTTTGGCCCTGTTGTCTCTGTTCAGTAACTACAGAATTAGCAGACATAAATTAATCTGAACTCAAATACAGAGTATTAATCAAAGTTATGTAACGTGTGAACCTACAGCGCGTCGGACAGACATCTCTACAGTTAAAAACATTATTATACAACAAAACATAAACTATATGTAAACAAAAAAAAGTAAAGCTCCATTTTTCATGACATTAACATGTTTCTAACTTTCTAACCAATCATAAGTCAAGCATGTTATATTGCAGTATGTTAAATTCCTAAAGTGATTTTAAGTGCTACTGAGAAAATCTAGATGTTTATACCAGTGGCCTCCGGATCAGTAAAGACTACATTACTCAAGCCTGAGACATCTACAAAGAGGTGGATTCAATATGACAGACTTGAAGGTAAATCAATTCTGTTGAAGTGAAGATGTGATTATTTCGCTCTTTGTACCACCCCCTGTTTCTGGATGAACCTGAACAGAGTGAGAAAGAGAGAAATCATGATTTTTACACTTCTGAGTGTTAAATACCCCCCTCGACCAGCAGACACACTTCACTCCAAACACACAACAACCTCTAACTCCATCTCTGCTTCACCTATGTCACGTCTGCAGTCTCATCTGTTACCCAGAGGCTCTGGGCTGAAGCTACACAAGGGCACAGGTGCACCTGAGCTCCTGTGCGTTCGTACACCACCAGTGACCCGATATTTAGGATGTTATACGGTGACCTTTTACACAGAGGCTGAAGGAAAAATACCAGCAGCTCTGAAGACAGATGCACGTGTTTGACCTCTAGCTACAAATCCATCCAGCAGCAACACAGAGTGTTTTTTGTAAGTTTTACACTATTATTAATGCACTATTATCACACTGTTTTTATCTTTAAATAACAGTCACCAATTAGGCTACAACAGCACACTGTGTTCAGGACAAAATCACCAAAGGTTATCAGCTGTCATAAAGCCATCATCACATTTAATTTGATTTATAACAGTGTTTTAAAGCTTTACAGACAGACTGTGTACAAACCCTCTGGGCTCCACAGACACTATATGGGGCATTAGAGGCACGTGCGCGTTCAGGGCATCATACCTACCGGCGCCGCGCGCGTCGCACGCGCTCCTCGCCCCCATAACGCTGCCTAAACAGTCAGAAAGTCTTAATTCACTGAATTCCTGACAAACCATCCGAATTTGTATTATTTTTTTAAAAAAAATACATCATTTAAGTTATTTCAGTTACACTAAACGTGCTTTTATCAATTAAAGGCTGAATAAAGATTAATGTCACATTCAGAAGACCAAATGTAATCTAAAATTGATCTAAATACAGTTTACGCAACATGTGAAACAAAACTACACACATGACATAAACGTGACATTAAACAGATGTATTAAAATATTAAATATTAAAAAATAGCGCAATATTAAACGCGCTCATTCTTACCAGACAGTCTGACGGTGAACGACTGACAGCGTCCCTCAGGTGACGCGCTCGCGGCGTTTAGTGTAACTTTACCTCAGATAAACTCGTAAATAACCGGCTGTCCGGACCGTCCTCGGTAAATTACTGTCGTTATTCTCATTGACTTGGACCCAGTCGGTCGGTTTCACGGTTTTAAAATGGGCCGGAACGGGTCGCTTCGGTTTCCCCGCCTCCGATTGTCTAGACCGGGCAGCGACCAATCAAACGCGCGGACGGCGCCTTCGTCACACGCTGGACGCGACGCGACCGTTCTCGCGTCTCGCCGCTCGCATCTGATTGGTCGATGTAAACTGACGTCCGCGTTCAATTCCACGCGTAACCCGCGAGCGCTCACTCGCGTTGACGGACTGATGCGCTCAGGAAAACGGCATGAAACGTTAATCAAACGTTTCGGTAAAACATCACGACCGTATACAACAAATAGTAACGCTTGAATTACGTTATTTAAGACTTTAGAAACATTTCCAGAACGCAACAAACATTATAAATAGCTTAATATAATACAACACTATTACGTCTGCTTGCAAATAGTAAATATGTAAAAATATGTAAATAGTAAAAATCAATACGTTGAATTGAGTCGATATGTCAATATATCAATAACTAACGTGGAAAAACACGCATTTGTTGCTATTCATGTGGCTGTAAAACGCGCGCACGCGGTGATGTGCGTCACGTCCGGTTTTATGTCACACCTGTCAGCTGTCACATGCTGTCTGTCTGTCTGTCTGTCTGTTATTCAGCTACTATAAACTTATATAACATCTTTGTCTAATTTATGTGCCTTCAGTACATGCAGCAATTCAACTCAAGACAGTTTTAAAAAATCATATGCAGACTATATAAACATACAAACAAACAAGCAGCTCTAGCTGTAACAGTATCTGTGAGCGTGTTTAACATTAGTCATTGTATGTCCCTGTTTGGACTGGCACACAGGTGATTATAGGATGCATTAAGCCTGTCAGCTGTTTCTCAGGGACTGAGAGAGTCTATAACTCAATGCATCAAGAAAATGATAGACCTGATAGACGCAGGTCATATATTTGGCATGTGGCCACATATAAAGTGTTTACAATAATGACAAATCCTCAACAAAACAAACACCAGTTTAATACGAGTGTGGAAGTCACACTCGTACGTGCACTAGTACAGGTGCACCAGAACAGCTGCGTCCATGTCATAAAACATAAAGCACAGCAGTGAGGGTCTTTGCCAGCCTCAGGGGAGAGTTAACTGTGTACCTCTGCACAGCACGAGACCACATACTGAAATCCTTAATCTCACTATAACTACAGCCTCAACAGAGATGAAAACTCCAAAGGGGTTTTAACATATAAAACGATTAAAGATGTTTCTCATTAGCGTTCCTGTTTAAATATGATGTGTCATTTTTAATGAATATGAATATACACAGATAACTATAAGCCACGTAAAAGTTGATACCCACAAAAAACTGTGAAAAATATAAAATAAGACAAAAAAACCCAAATCTTTCCAGATGGTGGTGTGAATTAATGACGGTTCATATGTTCTAACTTAGTATGTGTTTGTCTCGTTTGCATATGTGTGTAACAGGCGTAGGTTCCTGACAGCATGAGATAATTAATTTAGACACAAGTAGGCCTCGTCTCCAGCCCACAACACCCACCGCTCGTGAATTTTCAATCCGTTATGTAAATCGTATTTCCGCTAACAGGCAGACTGACTGTATACATGTGACATAACCTTCGACTGTGGCGTTCTGTGGTTTGCGGTAAACATCACTGCTGTAGTCTGGACCCGCCCCCCCAGGAGAAGTGATTCTAGCACAGATAATTAACATGCTGCGCTACTCCTGTCAGGATCAAAGTCAATCAAGGGTGGTTTTGGAGCCCACCATGATGGCAGACGCATTGTTCTTCCATATATTTCAGAAACAAATATTCTACAATGTTAAGTCTTAAGATGTTTGCATAATCTCCTGCTCTGCTTTAGAACAATGACCTGGAATCCAGTGCAGAAATGTTATATAATTATATAATCACAAATCATCATTAGCATCAGGATTGTGTGGCCATATGTCCGGTTACTGTATATACATTATAATGCAAAGTCTGAAACTACTTTAGTAAATGTTATTTAACTGTAGTAAACATGCACTTGTCACATGGCTTGTTGACAGGATTTCACTGCCAAACC
Organism: Yasuhikotakia modesta; assembly: GCA_036877545.1. Classification (NCBI taxonomy): domain Eukaryota; kingdom Metazoa; phylum Chordata; class Actinopteri; order Cypriniformes; family Botiidae; genus Yasuhikotakia; species Yasuhikotakia modesta. The sequence goes on along the minus strand of JBAJNP010004265.1, from coordinate 9,185 downwards.
CTCATGAAAACACTGATTATATTTGACAGTAACAACACATGCTGTCTTATGTTACATAAGACCTCTGACATTTTGCTTTAACATTAAAAATGATGCATATTACATTACAGACCTATTGGCCATGTGTTCATAAATATGTGAACATTTGGTCACACAATGCACAGCCATTATCAATTATGCATCTGTAGGTAAATGAAGGTAAATTAACAACAATGCTTAGTCACCGTGACACATCTGACTGAACACTGAAAGTCCTAAACTCACGTCAGTATCTGTGGCAATTATCAACATTTAGTACAAAACTCGCTAGCATACAGGACACAGGTCTCAAAGGTTACAGAACAAATTAATCTTAGGAGAGCTCTATCTTACTTCTTCTAGTTTTGATGGACTGGTAGAAATCTTTCCTTCGGCTGAGAAAAGCAGACAGTTTTGAAGGTTATTTGCGGTTACTGTAATACATGTAAGACCCCGAGAGACCCTGAGAGCTCTCAGATCCAGTGTTTACAGTTTCTAAACATTAACAGTGTGTACAGCAGCACAATCACTCTTTGAACGGTTTATCAACATTACACATCTGTCACACCACGAACATCATGTTTGTTGTTCTTCTCTACATATCAAAGGTTAGAGATGGTTTCACACAGTAAAAACAGAGAGCAGGACCACCTCCCACCTCCACAAACCTCCGCACCCCCCCTCAGGTCTGGAACCGCATTACTGAGCATTGTTCCACCCTGTGTGAGGAATTCCGCAAGCAGGCCGTGTGCCCCTCCGTTAGGGCTCAGACACGATGAGGAGACCCCGGGGGTCTCAAAAGTGCGGTGGAATTCGATTGAAAGTGAAGCACAAATGAAACCTGAACAAGTCCAGATGAGAATAATATCACAGACTGGAAACACAAACAGATACCAGACATAACAACATCCTAAACAAGGGACAGTTCAAATTGTACAAAACAACACCGTTATAGCAGCGGTTTGTGGAAATCTATATTTGGATGTGCTGATGGTAACACTGCCTGAAATAGAGACAATAAATAACAGGTAATAAAGTTAAAGCTATAAAAACTGTGGAGATATTTCACATATGCCACCAACACCAACAGACAATGAATCCACCATAACCTGAAGATAAGTTTTAGATATTTAAACATGTTTAATTTGAGTCCACTGTACGCTGCTGAGACGCAACAAAACAACAAATTTAAACCCAAAGTCACTCTGACTTAGAAACGCATTAAAGTCATACACAAGATTCTTTTACAACCAAATCACATGAGAAGAAAGATCAGTGGGAGAAACAGAGTTTTTCTGTGGGAAAAGCAGAGCTATAGTAACACAACAAATTTCCATCATCATCAGTTTGCTGAAGGCTCTTTTTGTTTGTACACCCTAAACCGTGTTTCTGAAATAAAGGAAACATTACAGCTGCTCTGTGAATCTTTCAGCTGTACACGACTGACATGCAATACAGTTTTAAAACTCTCCATCTACACAGAAAATGAACGCAAATCTGGAGTTTATTCAGCGGATCTGGTCACTGGTTGTTTAGGACCAAGTCACCAAAGATCTAGTGGATAAAGCAAACGTTTATGATCACAGAAAAAATTAGATTTAAAAAGTGATACAAAGACAGCTAAACTCACTGACTGCTACACAGAACCAGAAATGAAGGCAGGCCACTACAACTGAGAACAGAGCCACCGGGGGACAGAAGGTTCTACGAATGTTGATGGTTCTTTACGGAACCGTACAGATGAAAAATCTAGTCATCATTATGAAGCACTTTTTAAGCACGTATGTGCATTACAGTATCTGTCTGAACAGGCCTGTGTGATGGTTCCCCTAATTACTGAAACTAATGATCACCCTGCCGGTAAATCAATCTCCTCTGGGCCACATGGATCAAATGTCTGCATGTGACTCTCACACACAACACCGTCCCACTTTCTCAGCGGATACAGTGGCCTGTGAGGGACATCGCATTGTAAGCATTGGCATGCATTGGCATGCATTTATCGGAAAAATGTGAATCTGTGAGAAACACTCACAGCAGAGAACAGAAGACATGAACTGATGAGCTCAGCTCTCATTTCTGTCTACGACGGACTGACTGGACTGTAAGTAGGAGTGGAAAATAAAACGTAGAATTCCACAAATTTTTTATGTCATTATTAGAGAAACACAATGATAACATTGTGCACTGAACACAATGTTACATTGTACAATATCTACGTGTAATTTTATACTGTAGAAATCTTTATAACTCAACACTATAGACTATAAATGTAACTCACACCACGCTGTATTTGCAGACATGAATCATAAACAATGTGCTGTGTTAAAGAAAGACACTTTTCCTTTCTCAACAACTCGATCTAAGAAACACAGAACAACTGAAATGAGTCTCACACTGAAATAAATACACAAGTTTATCCATGTTTATCCATACACAACACATAAAAACATCTGCTCTCAAACAGCCAATTGCAAAGATGTTTGTAATCATTCAAGAACAAAACTGATCACAGGAAGTGTGTAAAGCCAAAAAACTACAATCAATCAGGGAACAACTGGGTGTCTGTCGGCATCTGAGCACCTCAGACGCTTTTATGACTATATTGATAAATTTCTCTTTCAGGCGGTGTTTTTCAGTGCAGACTGAAGAAAGAAACGACTCTCGCCGGGGCGCTACCACTCGACTCTAATCCATAAAATATGAGCTGACCCCACATGGAGAGATTTAAACACAGGTCACGGCGAACACAGACTTCCTGAGATGTTTGTTTCAGGTTCATTTCAAATACATCCCTCACCGGTTTCTATGGCGACTAGGCCATGGAACAAAATGAAACTACATTTCAGAAGCAATGTGAAACAAATGCGGATAATGAGACCTCACCTGACTGATCCAGGGTCAAGAAATTACATTTCTCTAAGGTAAGGAGTTACAGCAGAGGAAAGAAACTTCATTATTATAATGAAATTGAGGTAAAATATTTAATTACACAAGAGCATAAAATAAATGAGAAAGCCGCACTGAAACCGACCGGCTCTGACTGAAACATTCATCCATTTACTGGAGCGTGAAACCCATTAAATAACACAACAATCTTACGCACTGATCTCTGCTCAAATAACTGTACGAGAGCTGCAGAGCTTAGTTCATATTTCCTAATACTGTCAGAATAAACGTACCTGACATTCAGCCTGGATCAAAAATGGTTCATATTTTTCTGAACAGCTTTGTGAACAAACTCTATGCAAGTCATCACTATTATGCTAAGGTGGTTTCCGGGGTGTTGCTAAGCAGTTGCTATAGGTTTGCTACACCCATGGTAGACCGTCACAATAATAGCTAAAGATTTACTGTCTTTCTGCCTGATGAGATTTCTGTGAGGTCACTAAAGTTCTTTTGAGACCAGGTTACCTACTACAGTTATTGAATTTGATCAAAAGCAAAAGTCTGGAGATAAACACAAATGCTGCATCCATCCAACATACAACAATCATGTTTTTCAATGTCAGAACAGTGGAGATGTTTTCTGCACAACAGAACATTGCCCATCCGCATTGACCTGGTTCTCACTGGTTCTCTGTCCCTCAGGCTTTGAATGACAAACACTGACAGATCACAACATTAGAGCAGGACAGGATGAGACAATATCTGCTGATTCAGGGTGTTAAACTGCAGGCAGACAGCCACCCACAGTATCTGTCTTCATTTCAACAATCCTGACTGTAATACTAAGAAAAGAAAAGTGTTATTGTCTCAGATGCTTGCTGTTTCTTTAAGCCCCTCTCTGCAGGTTGATAGATACAGTCCTCTGAGGAAACATCTCTCAAGGTCGGTAGATGTTGCGTCACAGCGCAAATGCACCCCCCACCCATCACAGTAATATGACATCATTCCCAAAAGTGACACAGACTCTATGTTCCCGTTCTCCACTAAACACCTGCTTAACAGATACAACACCACACAACACAACACAGACTAAAGGTCAGGTACACATATTTAATCTCACAATACTGCAGCCTGCCAGCAGAGGCACACAAACACTGACAACCAGAGACACGAGGTGTAGGATGAATAAATACAGCAAATAAATGTTTCCAAGACTAAAACGTCACTCTGGCTTATTGTTGAACTTTACTGTCCATTTTAAGTCCATTTTAAGTCCATTTTAAGTTAAGTGCCTCTAGTGTTGCTCCCTCTAGTGGTAAATAGTTAATAATAGTTAATAGTAACTTTATGTGTGACAAAAGCGACGCATTTCATTGTTACCAATAAATTTAATTCGATAACATTAGTAAATGCATTAGCTAACACGAACTAACAATGAGATAAATACATTTATACAACATTTACTCACGTCAATAATTGCTGCATGGTGTTAAGTGTTAGTTGTTAAGGTAGTTTACTAATGTTAACAAATAAAACTTTATAGTTTTATAGTTTTTAAGTATAAAATAAGACAATCTGTCATTATTTACTCACCCGGCCTGTGTTGTTGTTATTGTTGTTGTAAGTTATTGAGGTTTATTTTCAAGCTACATAACTATTAAAGTACCGCATGCAGCTCATACTCACTATATTTAAAAACATTAAACAGCAGAAACATGCTGAAGGTTCGTGGCGTCGCTGAACGTCACTGTAACGTCATTGGTTATTGCGTGTCTCGTGATCTACGTAACGCTGACGTCGAAAACGTCAAAGTTTCTTGCGCAGCCTAAAAAGTTTCAGATTTTCATTTTTATTTTATTTAATCTCACTGCTGGTTGTGTATTTCTGAACCGTGTACGTTACAAGAAACATTGAAATGGTTTCATAGGATCGATAATTTACCGTATTTAATATGTACATTACATTAAACTAAATTAATGCTAGTGTTATTTTCTGGATAGGATCTAGGGTAAAAAAAAAAAGATACAAAGTCTTTTAAAGTCTTTCGACAGATGTCTTGACTTTTACATTGAAATCGCTGGAGGACTTTTATTTTGCGTGACGTCACGCGGTCGCCGCGGCCAGCAGCTCCTCCATGCCGGGGCTCGTGTGACGGGCGCGTGTCGATCATCGTGCCGGTGTTTGACTTTCATTGATCGGATAAACGCACTGCAGGCATGTCGTACTGCAAGCAGGAAGGTACGAACCGAGTGAATTATCCCACACAGGTTCTTTAGATGCTCCTGTTTAAATGTCATTTAGCGGTGTGGCTAGTGCCCTTAAAAGTCACTCTTACCAGCTAAACTTTCACACGACCAGTGAGTTTCTTCTTGACCACATGTGTGTTGCATGAGATGAAGTAAATGTCATACATGCTTGAGCCCTTATTTACTTCAGGTTTGGTCTTTCTGCTGTGATCATACCTGTATTTTAGCATCTTGGTGTAGCAGGTGCCAACAAGGTCATAACCTGACTAATACATAACTGTGTAGAGTTATGGGTGATAAATAACTTACTGAACTGTTATGCACGACCATACAAAAGTCTGTATTCAGAGTGATGGGTTAAGACTTTACCTGTTCACTCAGTAAAGACACAGAACTTATGCATGAATGGTTTATTAGAGTTAATTTCACATGTACTGATGACTGGTTTGTGTTTGAGACACAACTGCTAGACTGGTTGCTGTCAGGATGTAAAAGACATTTAACCACAAGTTTACTTGATGCATTGCTTTTAACTTCTGCTGTTAGGTAAAGATCGCATCATATTCGTCACTAAAGAGGAACATGAGCCCCCCAGTAATGCGGAGCTTATTGAGGATGACCCCAATGATCCATACGAGGACCACGGTACGGTTCTGTTCGCTAACATTCAACACCTGTGGCTTCCTTAGAGCATAACGCCTCAACAAAATGAGTTATTCACCTCAACACACCTACAACACTTATGTCGTTTAAACTAGAATTCATTTCTAAATGAAGAATTGTCATTTTCTGGGTTTTGTGTTCCAGGTCTTATTTTACCCAATGGGGAGATCAACTGGAACTGCCCCTGTCTGGGCGGAATGGCCAGCGGTCCCTGCGGACAGCAGTTTAAAGAGGCCTTTTCTTGTTTCCACTATAGCAAGGAGGAGGTGAAGGGGTCGGATTGTGTGGAAAACTTCCGGAGTATGCAGGAATGCATGCAGAAGTACCCTGAGCTGTATCCCCAGGAGGATGAAGACAACGAGAGCGCCCCCTCTGGAGGGGCTGATACCGCACCTGCTGAATTTACTTCAACTGACTCTGTCTCCTCATCCTCTCCTGATTCTGCCCCGGCAGCCACAGGAAGTCCCGCCACTAGCTAATATTACCCTTATGTTTCCTCCAAGCCTTTGCCTGTTAGATCACAGCTTGACTTTAGAGTGTGCAGAGATCAAATCTAATGATGATTCTCCAGCCGACCGCCTGAGGCACTGATGTAGACATGGGAGCTGTTTCTCACTGAAAGACTCACATCACATTAACATGCACTTAAACCTGCAAAGAGTGAGATTTGAGGATCTTTATGTTGTGGCAATAAAAGCAGGATTTCTGCTTGTTTTGAAGACGTGTGATAATTAACTAGAACCTGATCCATCACGTCACCTCATCTTTATAACCATCTTTGTGTTTGTTGTTTTTTTGCTCCACACTTGATCGGTCTGCATACATTTCCTGTCACCTGTTTTTTGGGATTATATATAATGTTTAAACAGTTTTATGAAACTTCTGTTCCGTTGCTTGTGTGTTTAAAAGCTTGTAGCCGGAGTTACTGTACCGGTACAAACAGTAGGGGGCGTTAGTGACCAACAGCTTACCTGTCGTGTACTGAAACTGACACAATGATTATAACAGTAAACAACATATAAATATAAAATATTCATTGTACTGAAGACCAGTTTGTTTTGTTTTTAAAAGTCTAACTTTAAAGAATGAGAATTTACATTTCAGCTGATGTTGAACATGATTTAGAAAAACAGGCTAGTTCACGCATTTACTGTCAAATATGTCCAGACTCACGTGTTTTGTACCAAATCAGTTCATATATTTATGATTTACAAATGTGACTGTATAATCTGTTTATTCCTGCCTGTGTATATTGTGTCATAATACTGATCATTCAAAGCCTTAATCATTCTAGTTTTTATTATACACCTGACATTTAAGGTTCCTTCTGCTGTGATTTTTATTTTGCTCCTGTACAATTAGTTTTAATAAAAAATACTGAATCTGAATCATGTACAAGAACTAGGAAAATTTGTCCAAATATTAGTGACTTCAATGCAGTACATGTAGCTGCCTCTGTACTCATATATGTTGACAAACACAATAACCTCAGATCCTTTCCTCTACCTCTGTGGTCTCCACTGACCATCATCTTTATCTTCTAGGTGTTAAACCCTCCAAACCACGAGACTTTCCTGCATTAAACTGTGACGCAATCGAAGGCCTCAGTTATGTTTCCATATTAAGCTCTTAAAGTAAACCTGATGTTTGATAGACCAGTATGAGAGGCGAGAGGCGTTTGTGTAGAACGGTACCTTACACGTCTAACTACAGGGGTCATTGTTATTTCTGTAAGAAGCTTAAGTGTTTATTACATACAGATCCATGAGCCATTTTGTTCCTGTGAACTTTTGAATGACCTTAAGCTGGAGAATCAGTCAGTAGCAGAACTGAGAGGACAGACATTAACTGTTTTATCCGTGATCTGTTTCTGGAAAGGGCACAAATCTTGACCCAAACGGCTCCACACAGAGACGGCTGTTATCTGCATGGGGCCCGTCTCGAACCGTGAGCCTCCAGGGTCTGCAGTCTGTCCTATCTACAAAACACTCCACCGCACCGGTGAGCTATTTGTGTGCAATAACACGGGTTGTGTAGATGCAGCTGTACAGATGAAATGTTTGTTGGTAGTTCAGTGCTCTACATCCTGTGAAAGGACAGCTTATCAATCCTTTCTAACAAATCGGACCCAGAGCGTGAGATCATACAAGAGCTGGTGCGGATCTGTGGAGAGCTTTGGAGAACCAGACAGAAACACACACACTTTAATTGGACTCTCATATGAATGTCAATTCAACTAAAGATTTGTGTAGTTTCCCAGAACTTAGTTTACACTGTATTTATGGGCGATGAAGATTAACTGGAACCTGTCAATCAACTTCAAATGTATTACTTAAGTATTACTACACAGTTTATACACTTTTAAGTTCATAGAGTGTATTGATTTATATATGCCGACTTTATTTTACAATGTCATTATTGTATGACTGCAATGAATAGTCATTGTGTGGATAAAGTCATTGTTTGAGTCTGTTTTCAGTGTGTGGAGTTAAGATGCGATCTGAGGTCAGAAGGTGTTAAAACGCCTCGGAAGACGCTTGACTCTATATAAGAAGTTATTTAGCTTGTCGTAAATAAATAACCTGTGAGAGACACTTTTCTTTACACACCAGACCTGCTATTTTATCTCAAACCTGCTGAGAAAATACGACTTTATACTAAGATAACAGTGTTATAGTCTTAGAGTTAAAATAGGGGATTTGGTAACATTTGGTGACATTTTTGGTAACGTAACATTTTGTGTTACTTTATTAATGTTATTTTAATGTTTGGTGATGCTGAAATCATCATTTTTCTCCATGCATGTCACGGTCACTGCGCGGCTGTGACGGTAACGCGCCGCAGACTTTATAACTGTGTGTTTCAGACGCGCGTCACTCGCGCAGACGCGCAGCGCCGGACGGTTTATACGGGTTTTACAGGCCAGTCTTCAGTCTTACACACCGTCTGAAAGATGCTTCAAAACGCAAAGCCTCGGGCGGACACCGCAGCGGACGCGTCCGAGCCCGAACCCGAAGGGCGGAGCGAGAAAACGGAACCGAGCGCGGCGGCGCCTCCGGGGGACGAACGCGCGGACGGCGGGTCCGCTCGGTCCCCCAAACTGGAGATGAAGAGACACGCCGTTACCGAGGACTACAACATCTCCAGCCATGTGTTGGGACTGGGGGTTAACGGGAAAGTAGTGCAGTGTTATAACAAACACACCGGAGAGAAATGCGCGCTGAAGGTAAGTTACAGTCCACGTGTGTCATTATACACTAAATACACCATTACATATATATGCATTAAATAATAATACATTATTACATATGTATGCATTAAATAATAATACACTATTACATATATATGCATTAAATAATAATACACCAT
>JBAJNP010004264.1:0-34412 GCA_036877545.1 Yasuhikotakia modesta | reverse complement strand
CCAAATGACGGGCCAGTTGACGGGCTTGTTAACCAGGCCTGTGCTGTAAAATCACTCAAACTCTGCTGCTGTGCTGTTGTCAGCATTCCCCAAAGAGCCTCACTTGTCACTCAATGGCTATTTGAAATGGGAAAACCAACTAAACACGCTCTTGGAGGACCTGAGTTATCATGGTTTTTAATGCAATGTTGTAGCAAAACAAGGCCACTTATATGCGCAAAGCAATTCTGAGAAGCATCAAGCTGTTCATGTGGGTGAAGAGAAGATCCTTCTGAACACGACTGAACATTTAACAGAGGCATCTTATGATGCATTGTTTTTTTGACTTCAGAGACAATCCATCCGTATTTGATCTTACTCTCAGACAGAACGCCCACAAACCGTTTACAGGCTTCCTGATGCATGGTGCACGCAAAAACGCCAAGCTTTAATTTGATTGGCTGACTGCTGTACAATTTCAAGTAAACTAAGTGCACAGGTTTCTATCAATTTGGCAGGAAGGTTGCATTTTTACAAGTCAAAAAAACTCCCACAATGAACACTTTTGAGAAAGAACTCGTCACAGGCTTTGTCAGGGTTTGTGGCACTGAAGCTTTTAAAGCTATTCAGAGGTTTTGATTGAGGCACTTAGCAGCAAGTCAATGGGATATCCTGCCTGTATTCCTGGTAGAATTTGAGAAGAATGAGAGCAGACATTGTGGTCAGTGTTTTCACACATCAAATAGAAATACGTACCAATTATTTTACTGATATAACTTTAGAAAACAAAGCGGAATGCTGGTGTGCTCAGGGGTACCGATCGCTTGCTAAGTGCCTCAAAAATGATTTCAAATGCTGTTAAAACAAGCACAGTGTTTCTCCCTGAATACGTGCACCATTCAAAAAAGGCTGCTGTGCCATTATTTGAAGGATGTATCATTGATTTTAGAATTACCTGCATGTTCTCAGCAAGCAGGAAATATTCTTAAACTGTTGGCTAATGTTCTCTTAAAGTTCTTTAAAGTAATATCAATTATCAGAGGTATGTATTATGTTATTATGTATATATTATATATATATATCATATCAAAATGTTATTTTTACGTAGCTATTCAAGTGTTTAACGAACTTACATAATAAAAAAAATGCTTCAATAGCTTAAATAACTAAGCATTAACATTAATACAAAACTGGATGTTTTGAATAATCTCAGAACTTAACACATTTTTAATGCTTTTGTTACTTAATGGAAATGTCTGGGAAACATTTTTACAACCTATATTTTTAGCTGTCTAAACATTACATACACATTGAAAAAAAAACTGGTGTTTATTTACCACTCATATCTATGCAGGAGGTCTAGACAAAATAACTATAAAATGGACCTGACAATAGTCAAAGGTCTGGATCTGTAAGACTTCCTCCCGAGAAGTCAAGTGCCTGAAGTTCAAGTGCACCGCAGCTGTGGTGCTTTCAGCAGACTTCTGACATCATAAACAACCTCTTTCTATAGCTTTCACATACCTTCACACATTTGAGCCAAATACAATTTAACACATTCCTTGAACCACACACTAAACTACCACTGAACCACAACTACTGCTTTAAATTATTGTTATGTGTTTGTGTCTCTACATATCATTGTGACTGCTTCTAAAGACATCAATATGTCTATCGGTCTGGTAAAAACTGAGGCTGCACTTCACTTGCCATTATTGTCTGTGTGTAAAACAAACCAAAAGAGAGAAACAGAGGAGCTGAGTTTCCTGCATCATGCAGTCGGCATTTGTACCTAATGGAGACGGTTAGTGGTCACTCATTCTCAAGGTCGATTTGTCAATCCGAGCGAGAGAACTGAGTGCGCTGATAGCGTCTTTTAAATCGCTCTGCAGTGGGAATAATTGTTTCTGTGCATACAATTGCACAGCAGTTGGGATGAGGCGTCCCTGCATGACTCATCCTCTGTTTATTCTTCCCGGAAGAGAAAACAGCCAGCGATCACGACACCTCCATGTTCTACCTGATAAACTTGTCTTCAGAAAGCTTCAGAGCAGCTCAGAAATGACTGGAGGTGTCAAAACACAGAAGAACAACACAAACTTTGCGTCATACAAGGTCATGTTGTCACAGCATGCAGTATGTGTGTGTGTGTCTTGGTGTCCTCAGAAAAGGTGGGCTGACCTACACATTCATAAGCTAAGAGAATGCAGCAAAATGTTTATTAGAAAAACACTTCCTGTTGCAGAAGATTGCATTGCTTTACTCGTGGCTAAACTATAAAGCTTAAATAAATAGTCTGTCATAATTTTTAACCCTGTATGATCATTTGTCTCACTCTGTTAAACAGCTGACTATAGCGTGAGCTCTTATGTGTGCTTGTAAATGCTTTTTGTCATGATTTGATGAATGAGTGCTGCTATGATCAATACAAATGTACACAACCATTTCTTTTAAATAAAACTGTCTGTTTTGTGTGGGCAGCAAAAGTACAATGTTAATTACACCAGGAAAATAGTTTTCTACATAGTTTTCCCAATATGGTACTCTTTAATAGGCCTATTTAACATAAAATGTTAGAGTGTTTACAAAAACCACCTAAGAGATTAAAAATACCAAAACTTTCATTTTAAGTACAGGGCTATTTAGCACCTGTTTAAACTGTATTATTGATGTATTTTATATTTACACTGAAATAAATCCCCCTATGCTATTTAAGATCAAGTAAAAAAGTCATATATTTGCTTTAATGTTTGTTGATGTACTAATAGTTTTGCTCTTTTCTAACATAATCCTTATCACACATTACCCTTTTATGCAGAGAAAAACAACCACAAACAAAAACAATTTAGCTGCACATTGTCTAGGAATCGCAATGTGTTAATTTGCTTATTTTCCTGTCAAGCATCACATTTTGAGAACTGCCTTATTAAAGGCAATTTCACCAGCACTGAGTCACTTTGGTGGTGGGCACGATGCCATAATGCAGTTTTCTGTCCATCATCAGTGGATATTCTAGGAAAAAAAAAGACCTCAACACTCATGAAACTTAACAGGTCCAGAAACTGAAAAATGTCTAGCGAGACTGACACAAAGACAGATCAGTTGAAAGACAAGCTTAGATGGTAAAACCTCTTGTAGAGCACCCAAGGGACTCTGAAGAGTTTTATAGTTACAAAGACAAGGAGAAAAAGATTAGACACATCATTCAGAAAGGCTAAGCTAACGTACCAATACCTTTCACAGAATAGATTTTAACATGTTAAAATGCATTTTTACGCTGTATGTTTTAATGATGCTGTTAGCACAGGTTTAAGCTAACCATTCATGACAAATCTCAGTTTGAAGAGTCACAATTGATAAACTTTATTTTCTAATTAGTCTTCAATAATTAGTCAGTAACTACTTTGCAGCTGTTCACAACGTTAAATGTGTTAAACGTTAAAAGTGGTAAATGTTTTTAAATGTAAATGAGGTCAAAAAGATCCTTAACATCATTTCTCAGCACAACTCAGAGTTTTAGATTTTTATAAGCAGACAAATTATTAAATACAGACACAGTGGCGAATGTGTAGAACTCTGTGAATGCAAAAAGCTCAGCAGGATTGTAAGTCCTGTCAAAGTCCAGCACATTCTGTTTGGGCCGGCCTCCAATCAAGCACTTACAAATGCACCAGCACACTTACAGCAAAAGGGTTGAGTGTTTATCTCCCTACCTTATCCTTACGCAGCATGTGCTTTATATTTGTGTGTGTATGTGTGTTTTCTGAGAGGATTATCTTCATGCCTCACTGTGGGTTAGGCACCATCTGGATAGGAGGTGACCCTGAGTGGGGAGGAGTCAAGTCTGTATCTGTTAAGACTTGAATTGTGTGTGTGTGTCCACTAATCCAACTCTACTGTCCAATAATATCATTATATGATGGAAAATACCCGCTCCAGCTCCATTCTGCGTTCCACTGTCTCTGAACTAAACAGTCTAGGGAGTTAATTGTCCAGGGAGAGAAGGAAACATTACTTGGGATTGTCTGGCTCTACAACATGTGACTGTTTCCCTCCTGCTCTATTCATGTGCATATGCTTGGATGTCACAGCTGTACATCTGCTTAATTAATCTCTGATCACTCGGACCTCCAGCAGAGGGGAAGCTGTCCCCATGCATTACTACCAACAACAGTCTCCCTAATGCGTTTGCTCTGCTACCAACACTTGGTCAGTCAGCTCAGAGATTTGCTCCAGGCAAACAAAAACACTTAAGCATAAAAATAGCCAAATAGCTTAGAAGATACAAGAAAAACATTAATTGGAATTTCTACTGCATACTCCAGAAGGTTAACCTTTTGAGACATGCTTACCCATAGAGAACTAACCACAATCAAGGCATATTTCTCCTATGGAACATCTGTAAATCAAAGCTACAAAGGTTCTTGAAGTAGATGCTTCTGTGCTCTTGACTCAACTACTGCAATGTACTTCTGGCCCTCCAAAGTATGCAATGAAATCTCTGTAGTTCTGCAAGAAAGCTGAAGCCCAGCTGATGTTTGACCTTCCTAAATATTCCCACAAAACATCTCTGCCATGCTGCCTTTATTGGTTGCCTATCTTTGCTATAGTCAACTTCAAAACACTTGGTCTAGGCCAACGTTTAAACAATGATCTATGTTAATAGGATTCTACATCCTGTTCATGTTAACACCCACTCCAGCTGACCACCGTGGCCACACTTTGCTATCGAAATGGTGCAAAAAATTAACCTCCCATATTTAAACACAAACTTTAAGACCTTAAAAGTAATCTTATGTTGGCTTGTGTAGTAACACTAGGTTGTATTTTGTTTGTATTAGGTTCATTGTACTAAAACACACGTTGCACTTGTACAGACAGCACTTGTTTCCTAGCAGTTTCCTAGATTTTTAAACTGAAAGCTCGCCATCTGTTGATCACAATGATTTCATATGCAATGCTAAATCACTGCGGTGAGTCTCCTATGACGTTCTGCATAAGAGCGTTTGCTGAATGATGTTACGGTGAAAGTAAAAATTTAAAGGAAGTATATTTACACTGGCTGCTGAGCTAAAACTGATGTCCATTTACACCTGATTTTAACATCCATCAAAAATCAAGACTTCTACAAAAAAAGGGCATTCTGCGCAAAATGTCACATTTGCAGCGAGGCTACAATTCTAAAATGTACCTGTAAAATTGTATCTATTTTTTAGGTTCTTTTTGACTCGCACTGACATAGTGAGTGATGCATGCATTCACAAAAATGAGAGACCCTCTCCTCAAAAACAAATCACAAGTGATCACAGGAGACACATTTGAGATGCACGTTAATACCAGGTGTAAATGGTTCACTCGAGACACATGGGTGAATAGTGTTCCTAAAATTATCTTTGGCTTTGTTTGATTTGTTTTATGCTTTTTTATAGGGAAAAAGGAACAACACAGGAAATGTGGAAAGACAAAATCAAAGAGCATATACCTAAAAAAAGAGAAAAAAACTACTAAAAACTAAATGTAATCAAGTCTGTGTAAAAGTGAGAAAACTATAGGGTGTCTATGATGTCATCAGTTTTGGTGTAAAAATATATAACAATATGAATCGAAGAAAAATTCTTGTATCACACAATAATAAAAATAAAATAAACATCTTAAATTCAAGGAATATGATTATTTGTGATGAAGGAGAGAAGTTAACCTTTTCCCATGAGTGATGGCCGTCAAGACACACGGTTCCTCCTCATGACAGTTCCTCACTTTAAAGGTTACATATCACCATCCTGTGTTTGCCTGACATGTGAGGATGCCAGTCAACATTCAAATATTCAACCATGTTGGTGTGTAACTGAGAAAGTTCCTATAGGAAATCTAGCTGTGGCTAATTACTAACAACATATGTGGGCAGAATATATATATATATATAAGATTCTGAATAAGATTCTGCTGTACTTCTGGGTAAATAATCAAATGTCAGCAAATTTGTGATATTAACCATGTTAAGTCTTTCATACAAAAGGTCAGACTTCTTGCTTCCACTGAAGCAATTTCGAGCTTTTTCAAATCATGCTAAAATAACAAGGATCAGCAGGTTTGCACAGACATGTGGAGTTCATGCAGCATGGATGTACGCTGTCATTAAAGCAGAAGAAATACCAAAAGCTAATTCAGAAAATTTTCAAATCATCTATTGGCTTAAAAAATGCTGACAAAGTAATATGCAATGAAAAAAAGCATTTAATTGGAAAAATGTAAATTTTTACTGAAGGATTTTGGCCAGTAGTTTCAAACTTTTGGAGCGTACTGTAGGTAGGGTGTGTGTGTGTGTGTCCCATAGTAACACATCCATGTTCTGACTCTGCTAAGCAGCAGGGTTTCTTAAAAATAGGTCATCTTTAGAACCTGCCAATTCTGAGGACTAAATGAGGTTTAACATTTTCGAAAAGAGAAATAAAAATGTTTAGCATCTCAAAGAGGGACTTAACGCGTTCTAAACGCCACTCACACGCATTATTTTCCCTTCTTCTTTTAAACAGATTCATTAAAGTGCAAATCACTTATAAATCACCACCTGGGAACATACAAACCCGCATGAACTCTTCCTCAGTGTGCCCAAATTACGCACACACACTGGCGCTGGGCATCAATTACCTGCGCATACAAACCGTCACAAAACCAGACTAATGCAGGACATCTGCGAGTGCGATAGTTTTGGAAGACACATGTTCCCATGAGGCGTCTTTTCCCAGCGATGACCGCACCGCCGAGCACTGCCTGTCTGCGCACTGACAGAGGGAGGAGTGGAAGGAGGGATCAAGGGATGAGAGGGAGTCAGTGTGGATGGTGAAGGGGGGGTACTGCTCCATCTCTCTAATCTGGTTGATGAAGATCCCTCACTCCGGAGACCTGACAGGGGTCGCACTCTCTCCAATCACGCTCGCCACGGACCGCAGAGCCGTTCACGAGACAGCCGGTCAGCAAAGCGCTCTCTTCTTTCTTTCTATACGAGCTCACTCACTGTCACCCTTTCTTACACACACACACACACACACACACACACTAGATCTCTGTTCATTGTAAAACCGCAGGGACGCACACTTCTCTCTCTCTCTCCCGCGCGCGCTCGCTCTCTCTTTATCAACGCCGCTATTCCTCTTTTCACAACGTCGGCACGCGCTGGCTTCAGGATGAACAAGAACGACAGACTCCAGAGAAAGAAAACACTGAAAACACTAAGTTAATGCGGAAACGTGGACGAGGAAAGCAAAGGTTAAACGAGGAGAAAGAAGCTGGGGAAGATAGTTTGTAAAGCATTTGGATTTTACCAATTTAACGCCTTTTCGTCTCTACATCCCGTCGCTTTCCTTTCCGTCGGTTAAAAAGACTCAGTTAAGGTAGGATTTCCACGTATCCCTTTGTGCCTGTGTGCATTTAAGTGTTTTTGTCTTGTGTTTGTTTTTGCTGATGTGGACTTTCTCACTGGGGCAGTAACGCACAGGCTGTTGGGGAGCGGGCAGAGCGCAGGCGATGGTTTATAACTCTGGGGAAGATTGGCGTAAGTGTTCGGTTGCTTTCGGTTTTTAGCCCACGCTGAACCAAACAGCATCCTCAGTTTTCAGCGTTTTATCCCCAATTGCACGGTCATGTAACCTTTAATAGTTTGCGCGCAAACACCCCAGAATGAATCGCGGGGATGATTAATCCTTAGAAGTAACAGTTTTCGCCTCATCCCGAGCAAGCAGAGAGAGCTAAACAGTTTGACTGTTGAGATATGCACTGAAGAAAACACTTCCACTGATGTCAAGTTGTTTTGCTGATTTGATGCGCGCAGAGATTGTGCATGGAGTGCAACTCGTTTATTAAAACGCACTGAAACATTGTGCAGGAGCTTCATGTATGAGTGCCAACAAGGTGCGAGCGCACATTTACATATAAAAGTCAGTGTGAGAGAGTTTGTTTAACACAGCCACACAGGTATTAGTTTAACACAGCCACACAGATATAAGTCAGTGTGAGCTTTGTTTAACACAGCCACACAGGTGATTTTTGAACAGAGGTTCAAAAATTACCCGCCGAGAGACATTTGGAAAACATAAAGGACCAGTTACAAGTGTTTCTGAAGTAGAAGAGACAGACAAATTACCAGTAGTGCTGGATATGTTAAATGCTTTACAATAAATATTTCTCTGAGAGGCTCACATGAAACAGTTTAAAGGACTGTGAAGTGTGGAATACAATAGAATTTAATCCACATAATGTACCCTATTTAGTAAGATTACAGGGCTCTGTGTGGTCTTTGTTTACTGCATATCATTGTCATACTATAAATAGAGATATTAATGCACATACCACTGGGGTCTAGTGTTTATGCAGATTAATCAGAGAGATTACAGACTCAGTGTTATATGAGAGGGATTAGTCTTTACAAATATTTTCTCTTTTGCTATTGTATATAAACCTACATGCTTATTAACATGGTGTTTATTTACATGTAGAATATCTCCATGCATCTAATTTGGGAGATATTTTATGCTTAGCTGGGAAAAACTATTTAAGAAAGACTTGAGCTGAAGAATTGAGAATGTAGAACTTTTATACATTTAAACTATCTTAACCCTTTCTGTTCTGGATCTAGGCTGGCAAATATTTTAATGCTCCTTGTCAAAAAATACTGGTTATAAATGTCTTGAAGCCAGTATTTCTCACAATTACTATATCATGCGTGATAGAACCTGCGTCAGTTCATGTCAAAATCTGTGTTAAAAAGCAGTTTTGTATTGTAACAGCCAGAAATATGCGCAATGATGGCCAGAGTAACCAAATTTAGAAACACTGTATGGTGTTGTATTTTTCCCCAGAGACAACATGTCTATAATTTCCACTGGTAGGTTTTACTACAGTATTGTGCCAGCTGCTATTTGTGCATGCCAGTGCAGGCACACCGTAATCCCTTTTGGATAGTAAAATTCAGCATCAGCATTCCTAAAATAAACCACATGTTAAAAAAAACAATAAAAGATGAGCTGTGACATCAATCTGAGTTCATCTAGGCCCCACCTCTGGCTTATAAATCTGAGGAAGTGATATGTGCCAGGAATATGAGACAATATCGGTCTATATCTAACCGCATCATCCACCTATTTTCAGTTGATCTGTAGTGGCATTGTAGCGGTTTAGTAGTGCCCCACAGTAAAAAGTCGATCTCATCCATCTGTTAAAGGCTGCATGGATTTGCGAGATGCTCTGAAAAAAACACATAAAGCTGAATGCACAACAGTCAGTGGCCGGAATTTAACTCACAGATGAAGCTGCACACGTCCTATCTGTTTCCAGGATCAGGCCAGCTTTTACAAAAGCGACGAGTGCTGGGCTTCAATCACTGTCTGAAATCAGTAGGCAGGGACAATTCTAAAGATCCCCCTGAACTCACCACAGAAAGCCCATGTTGGCAGGTTTGCGATACAGATCAGAGTACACAGCGCAAGAAGCAGAACCGAGTTCATTGCTCCTAGTGATCCGAGCAGCAGTTGAAAACAAAGCCATGTCCCTACAAGAGTCCAGTTCCCCAGAGTGAGCAAGCAGATGCACTCGCATTGGGTATAATGAGGGATCCTCTTTTGACCAGTTGGTAGCAGGAGAGCGAGAGAGAGACAGCCCAGAGAGACAATCAGCGCTGAGGGGAGAGACAGCTGTAAGAGAGAGACAGCTCTGAGGGCGAGCTAAATGAGGTCTAATCAGCTCAAAGCAGATGGGAACCCTCAAACGGAAGGACACAAGATTTGACATGTCCCTTTCTCCTTCTCATCAAAATTCAATTGGAAAAGAAAAAAGTGATGACACAGGGTCACATGGGACCAGGCCGGTGACGAGAACACTAGGGTCAGTCACTGCTGGACAGACTGATATTTTTGTCAGTGTGTGTGTGTGTCTGTAATATTGCTACATAAATTTTGACTCACTTTGAACATGGCACTATATATATGTGGTGGAAGTCTATGAGATTTTGTGCTGTTCTTGGCTGTAAGGTTGCATCATAGTTCAGTAAAGCCTTCCTTAAGTTCGAACTTTAGAAATTGAGTACATGTTTTAATCAAGATCTTTTATCACTCCAGTCCACCTCTGAAGGTAATATTGAACATTTCGGTGTGCACTCACAAGCAATATAATACAAGCTCAGCATGGCGGTGGTCATTGAAGGATGGCACAACGTCAACTACATTCAAACCTACAGCAAACCTGCATCCTGTGACATCTGTTATCCATAATACACGACAATGACATTTACATAGAAGACTTAAGAGTGAAGTAGCAAAGAAAATGGCCTGATTCATTCTAAGTGCAAACGGCAGTTGGAAAATAGTCATAAAGCTAAATTACAACGTGTTGCTGCAATAAATCTTATAATAAGTATAAAAACTGAATGCTTTCAAAGCGTGGGATGTGACTACTTTAAAATACAATCCAAAGATATTTCAGACATCACAAATATCCTTTCACAATTTTCAACAAAATATCCTTTCACAAATATCCTACACAATTCTCAGCCACTCCACTTCATCTCTCCAACACTCCTAGTTCTACATTTTAACCTCCCAATGGTCCTTTTTATTCACACGGACCCGAGCTGCTTATCTGGCTCTCTGTTAAAGTGAACCTGATGCATAATGCAGCCGAACAAGCTCTTTCTGTAAAGGAAACCACTGCTGATGCAATTCTTGAGTATTGTGGGTAGTGAATGACTGGGCAGTGCAGTAAAGAGCAGGATATCTTCTCAGATGTGGCGGAACGGAGCGCTGAGATCCGTGCTGTGGGGAAGATCCACAGTAATCCAGTGTACTTATTGTGTGATTGACGAGGCCCTTCAGAAATCCTCCGGACCGGATGGGTGGCAAAGGTGCAACGACAGCCCTGTTAACCCTTATAATGCAGAGTCAACAGGGCCTAAGAGACTTCACTTCATCTCGATTCTTTCTCCTCCTGTGCTACAGCTCTTGTAATCTGAAATTCTTTCTCCTCCCTGCTCTATTTTCTTCTCTCTTTGTCCATGTAATTTTAATGGAAGGACAGAGCAGCTCTCACCATCCTGCTTGGTATCGAACCTGTGTGTGTGTGTGTGTGTCTCAGTATCCATTATCATTTTCATCCAGAGAAGAGATGCGACCAAATTGCTCATCCGGATATGCCTGCCATCAACACTCACTGCCTCCAACACTCCTGTGAAGAGCCCTTTGGCCACCGCGATCAATAATCGAGATTATTTGGACTCTCTTCACCTTAGGTCACATGTAGTTTAAACCTTCAATAAAGGGACTCATCTCAACACTGTTTTATCACGGGGGGAGCGACCTGCATGTGAGGATGCTTGTGTATACGTGTCCGCCAGCACACAATTGAGATGTCACCTTGGTTACAGATATATACAACTCTCCAGTGGAATTGTCATTGCCATTGCAAGAGATTTGAACATAGCCCACTGACTCCAATACACAATATAATCAACCAACAACAGCAAGGAAAAAATAAGAAAATAAAAAAATCATTGTGAGGAGTTTCAAGGTTAAAGCAACAATAACAAAACTCACTTACCTGGTTCCAAACGCCAGCGAGCTGCATACGTAGGTGAATTCCAAAAGGCTTTTCCAAAAGACAGGGAGCATGAATTTTCTTTGGCCAAATTCTAAGGAAGCATTGCACGTGTCCTTCACGGTGAAGACAATCCCATAATGCATTGCGAGAAACTCAATGATAAAATCTGTGTGTGAGAGAAGTGAAAGAAAGGGTCAATTATATACAGATATAATCCATTGAAAACTTAAACTTATTTTTATTATTTTACCCAACATATGTGTGTAGCTTAGTTAGCTAATTAGCCTGCAAACAACCGTCAACACAAACAACCATCAAACAACAACAACAATTTTATATTTTACATAAAGGGGTGCATACATGAAAAACACAGCACTACCTATAAACACTACACTATCTTTGGAGTCTTTCCTAGAAAAAAGCTGACTACAGAAACAACTAGGCTTAGAAAACTTTCATTTTATCAGAAACCATTTAAAAAAAACCTTTGGTTACTATTGTTACTTATTCATGTCAGACCTTGTTTTTTCTAGTGTCTTTGCTTTATATTTTATACAATATAACCTCACCCTAACCAATATTCTAACCCTAAACCTAAAAGAACATTTTCTGCATTTTTACATTTAAAAAACACAGTAAGACAATCAGTAGAAGGGGGTCTAACCACCTCAAATTAAAGTCTGGCTGTGATGGATGGGCTCCTATCTGAGAGAGATATTGCACCTGTTTCCCCCCTGAATGATAGCCACTTCTCCCCATCATTTATATTGATTTGTCTCTATGAGCGCCATTCGTTTCTAACAGCCGCACATACACACACTACATGGCTGTAGTATGAACAGTGAGGCTTCAGCAAACTTGTCTTGGAGCAATGCAGTTGTGCCTCTGTGTTCTCAGCAATGGCCCACAAATATTTCACAGAGATCTATCTGTCATTCTCTGCATTTTCTCCAAGGATTTACAGACAATGAAAAACTCTGGTTATTACATATCCATTGAGACACAGAAAGCGAGAGAAAGAGAGAGCGAAATCCTTTGTCAACAAAAAGCTTGGAAGAAGAATAAAGGAAGTTAGAAAAGAAGACAAATAAACAATAAAACAAACATAAACACACATAATGCAACGGAACAAAGAAACATAAACCATTTATTCTATTTGAAAAGCCATCAAAATCTCCAAATAAATGTTCTTCTTAATAAATTGGTTTGTTTATTGTAAGTGATTCATCAGTGCATGTTATACTAAACAGCATTTTTTTTCCCCAAAACCTTTATCTAAATGTCATAATTTTCTCTGCCTCCAAAATGGCTTTTCTGCTAATGTAAGTGAGGTTGGGCAGGTGGAAGAAAGACATCGATGCTGATCAATGTTGTGGAAGCCATTTTAAAACTGTAGTCAAACTACAAGCATCTAATAATTTAAAGTAGCTAACTACAATCAATTTTAGAAACTCTTTATGTACAGAAATTAGCTATTCTAAACAGTATTCAAATAGTGTTTCTCATAGAATATTGTTCTAATAAATATCAGATAATATAAGTTTGTTGTTCGGTTTTGGCTTAGTAAAGGTTACAACATTAAATTTGAATCAAAATCCTGTAGCTCACTGGTAGAGCATTGTGTTAGCAGCACTAAGGTGAGTTCAACGCAGGGAACACACATACTGCTGAAAATGCATATCCTGGAGTTGTTTTGGATAAATGCATTTTCCAAATGCATAAATGTAAAATAGACTGTAAGTTAAATTTAATCATGTACTTACGTTTATTGGTTGTTGCTTTTAGAGAGTTACTCCACAATCCAAACAAATCTAGAAGAAGCAAATCATGTCTTGCGTTAATTGCCACTAAATATTCAGCTTTTCTTTTAAATACAGCAAACACATCATTACAAGCCTTACCAATGCAGTTTAACGTTATCTTGTGTCATTTGCATTTTTGTTTAACTGCA
The DNA here is from genome assembly GCA_036877545.1 of Yasuhikotakia modesta. Classification (NCBI taxonomy): domain Eukaryota; kingdom Metazoa; phylum Chordata; class Actinopteri; order Cypriniformes; family Botiidae; genus Yasuhikotakia; species Yasuhikotakia modesta. The sequence continues at coordinate 20,899 of JBAJNP010004264.1, read as the reverse complement.
ATTCTGCCGTTTCTCTCAGGACTTCACCAGCTAGGCCCACTATCACATTATTTACGCTCCAACACATAGAAATTGTGTGAAGTGTAATTGTTCTGTCTCTTTTTATGAATGTCTGTCAAAGGACAGTGCCGTTCGGATAGCTGATATGTTGGGGGGTTGGAATATTTGAATATATTCATGGATTTTCTTGGGAGTAAAACTGAAATCTGTGTCAACATACAGACAGAAATGAAGTGCCTGAAGTCCCACTAGAGGCATGCATAAAACCCTGCACTACAGTAGGGGATGGAAGATGTGTGTGTATGAACAAGACAAAGTGTTTGTATGTATGTGCAATGCAATGCAATGTATTATATTTTCCTTTAGACTGTTCTCTGCATGGCCTTGTAACCATTAAAATGAATGCATGCATATTTTATAAATTCAACCTCATCTATAAATGTGTATTTTTATACAATTTCAAAGAGCCAAATACCTCACTACTGACATAAAATCCACTTCATGTCTTATGCTATACAGTTGTGATTAAGGATAATTGCTAAAACATTTGCTAAAACTTTAAAGATTATTGATATAATAAAGTGACGTCCAGGTCAAGTATGGTGTCCCATACACTTGATTTTTCCCCTGCCCATACAGTTACTGCACACATATTGGATTAAAAATAACTCTAATCATAGCTGCTATTATATGAGAGATAATATCTATTATTTGCATGTGTGCATTGTGAGTCTCAAAAATCAGAGTAGAGCTTGTCATTGAGCACAGCTCTTGTCATTTTAGCATTCACTACAAAATAAGATAGCCACTGAGTGGTCCGTGGTGGTCTGTGGGTGTGTCACCCGAGGCTAAGACTAATGTCAATCCAACATTCAGTTCAGAGATAAACACTTCAACTCTCCTTTCTCCCCTTTATACCCCTTCAGACAGAAAGACATTTGTTCTACACATCTCTCTCTCTACTTTAGCTTCATTCATCAGTCTGGGTGGAAGCCCCCACACGTCAGGGGAATGCAGGAAGGGGCCTACAGAAACAATGGCTCCTCTGGGGCTTTGTAACTTCAAACATAACCAAGTCATCTACCATTGGCACCAGGGGAAAGATTTCCTGTCAACCAGGTGAATGACTATTAGTTTACGGACAGTGCTGGAGTGAAGAGGGGTGAGGGGTGGAGAAAAATCTAATGGCCTTCAGAGAGAAGCTCTGACCAGTCTCCTCAAGCTTTATTACTCTCTCTCTCTCTCTCTGCCTCTCTCTCTCTTACTTTTCCTTAAGAATGGTAGATGAGTTTTCATGGAAGAGAGAATGTGAAAAGCTGAACGCTGTTGGATGATTAAAGATTAAAGATAGTAGAACTAGACAGAAAAAAACAAGACCATTGAGATTAGGCAATCTTCTCCAATGACAGTAAATCACTCGGACACGCAACCAAATTTTATGCTTGGCGACTAAAAATGTTAACAATTAGATAATGGCTAATTGGCCGATTTCACTTGGCTGCAATTGAGTTAGAAGACAAAAGTTTAACACAAACAGCAGGTAAATGTTGAGATAATGCTGCATTTTAATGCTGTAATGAGAAGACCACTTTATGGGAAAAGCGCATGCTGTGCACACAATGGGAATTACACTTTCTGGCTAACTTGCATTATGTGCAGATTGATTTAAATGTAATATCACATTCATGTTACATTTTTGGGGGAATCACATTAAAGATTTGGCAGTGTTATTTCCCATCATAGTTTCGTTAACATGCATATTCATAACAGTGTTAAAAGAAGTGCAGTAATCATGATGAACTCAATAATTGTTAAACATCAAATTACCTTTTAGATTTTTTAATGAAATCAGTTTAGTTTTCAGTAGATTCAATTTGAATAAATAAACTATTCTGCTGCTTTTAAGGGCCTTTCAAGCTGTTATATTCTAAACAACTTAAAGTACATTGCAATATTTTATTAGTATTTAGAAAAAAAGGATTAACTGAAAAAGTCAAAGTAACTCTTTTATCCCCAAGACTAAGAGGTGACTAAGATGGAGAAAAGGAGTTCAACACAAAAGAGATGGAGAGAGAAAAACAAATAGAGAGAGAGAGAGAGAGAGAGAGACCATAACCAGTGACTGCACAAAATCAATGAAGCGGCTTCAAAGTAACAGAGATGCTCTTTTCAGGAGATTCACCCCAAAGAGTCACATCAATATCACCCATACATATATTCACTCTCATCCATCCTGCATGTCAACATAGAGGCTTTCCTGTGAATACACACTCTGTGTCACACCTGCAGAGAGACGCACAGACAGAATTCTTCTGATACAATAATCACAGCTCTGGCTTGCATGAGCTTTGCAATTTACCTTCCGCTTCTACTGAATCCTGGAATGGTATTTGTTCCTGACTGATGAGTGGAAGAAGCTTTGGCAGACTCAGTGTTCCCTGGAATTGGAACCTATGACCTTGGCACTGCTGGTGCAAGGATCTTCTGGTTAAACTAAATGAACATGGAAGACATTTGACAGTTTGTAGTTGCGGCTGGCAGTAGAAAGACAAATGATTTTGAGTGACAGCACTAAATGCCGCCTCACAATATGTGTTATCTTGTCCATCAAGAATAACCCTCTAGCTAGCGGAACAGTCAGAACTGATGTCAGATTTTATGAAATGGAAGTTGAAATTGAGTGCAATGACTACAGGGGAAAAGATACTTCAGGCATTTTATATTTCCTTGGTATGTCATTTTTGTGAAAGCATTCAGGATTTTATAATTACAATAACAGTGGTGTGATTTGCCGCAATGAAAGAAGCCATTAAAGTCGCAACTTATTAGACTATTTAGAGGAGCATTAATCCTTGCCAACCTATTCTTCCTGGGTTCTTATCTACAAATAGAAGACACAGAAAAAATACATTTCATTGAAAAAGTCCATATTACTGTAGCGACAGCCATTTATATTACTAAAACTAACCACATTACCAAAAATGTCCAGATTATTTAAACACGGCTAAGGCTAAAGTAAAGACTCTGGCTGAAAATGTTCAGTTTAAACACAGGTTGTCAGTATGAATAAGTATTACTGTCAAATTCTGCATTTCACCAGGCCCTTTCCTGCTTATTTGAAATTAATATTTCATCTGCTGCTGAGTGTCACAGAAAATTTAAGGTTATATCCACGCCTGCCAAAACCTATCTTCATTTCATTAACAGGAAATAGGGTTTCTCCTTTTTAAGTGATTTCCCAGTCCAATGGGTCAAGTATTTCAAAGTTAATTTCATGAAAATTATATATTATATATGTATTATTTTTTTCTGTACAATCACAGTATATTTTTTATATCTTTTTCTGTCAAGATTTTAAATAAGAAATCTCAAGAAATATTAGCTGGGGAAAAAATGTCACAACTACCCTGTCCCTTTCATAGATGTGCTACAGCTGAGCACATCAGCTCACAGCTCAGCCAATACTGCTCAACGTTTGCAAACAATTGACAAATGCATGCAACACATACGCAAACAAATGGAAAAATGGGGTGTCACACTGGGACAGAAAAATCAAATAGAGAAAATTCACCATCCAAAATTGGAACTGAAGTCCCAAGATTAGTGCTGTGCTCTCTCTCACTAGCGTGGACTCTGAGGTGTCGGGTGAGGCTCTTGACTCAGATTTGGGCCTGTTTCTGTGCTTCCCCTGAGCTCAATGGAAGGTGCAAACAGTCTGAGTGTTTGTTCATCAATCACAGAGATTTTTCTCTTTTTCTCATTTCGTCCTTCTCACGTTCTCATCCTGCAGGGTCACGGTCAGACCCTCTCTCACTGATTCCTTTTTAGAGAGTAAATACCGGTGACATTTTCCAGGTCTCAGGAAGTCACAGATTAGTGGCTAGCAACCATTTAACTATTCAGACAGGCAGAGGCAGAGCAATCACTCCTGAATTTTCAAGCGTATTGATCTCTCTGAATGAATCAGTTATTTTACACTGGTCTTAAATTGGACAACACTGCAAGGCTGTCTAAAGTCTCTAAAGCAGGAGATTAATACCTCCTGAAAAAATTATAAGCAGAAAATAAACTGACAGTGCAGTTCTTTTAAGCAACTCTAATCATTATAAGTACTGAAAAAGTTTCAGTGGAAGCCAGTGTTTTCTTAAGTTTGTTGAAGAATACCTCTTAAAGGTAATAATGCCCCAATTTACATTTTCATAATTAAAATAATACATTCCTAATAATGCTTCTGCCTACCTCAAGCCCACAAAAACAGGGCTTGGTAGATGATATATTGTTCCAGGTGCTCAACACTAGCAATCACTAATTGGGCAGTTGTGGCTTGTTGGTTAATGAATCAGGCTTGTAATCAAATGGTTGCTGGTTCGATTCTGTTGCTGGCAGGTAGCAAAAGTGCCATAAACCCATAATGCATTGGGCTAACTCAGTAAATAATTTACAAAAGATTGTGCACAAAACAAAAGATGTGATTATAAATACTATAATTTTATTTAATATTAAAGGGTATCGGTAAGCCTAGGCCCTTGAGCAAGACACCCAACCCACAATTGCTCCTTAAGCACACAGTGTTGCCTGCTGCTCCTGGTGTGTGTGTGTGTGTGTTTGCTCCTTACCAGTTATGGATTAAATGCAGAGATCTTCATATTTTGTGTATGGGTTACCATACCTAAAAAAAATGTCACTTTCACTTGCGTGATGCTGGTCCACTTGGGGTATGTCCTCATTTTGGTTAAGCAGGAGAAATGTAGAATGGTTTTCCTAAGGGTGGACAGGAAACTGAATTTAAAAACAGTCAATCATGTCACATTTGAATTTGAATCCCAAAATGTATGTTTTCCCCTCAAGCAACTTCCAGAGCAAATTTAAATGCAATTGTGGCTTTGTCAAAGTGACAACAACATTATGATAGACACACACAGTGCTACAAAAAACATCATGTCCACATATCATCAGTTCTGACACAAACAGAAGCTAATGCAGATTAACCTTCCTGTTCCACAGAACAAAGAACAAGATTTTCCACAAGCCCCAGACAAAAGAATATAAAACACAAGTTTTCCCTGCCTGCTTATCTTGTCCAGAAAACAATCAGTATTTTTATAAAAAAATAAGTCATTAAAAAGATAGAAGACACATCATTATTCAATCCTTCCATGATGCAGAAGGCTACGGATTTACAACTAAATTTCCCATGTTCCCAAAGCCCCTCTTTAAATTACAGTGACAGCAAAGGGCATTATTTCATCACCATACTTTGACTAAACAGCTTACTGTTTGGATTAGGGCTTGGCCCCTTTCTGTGCCAGCAGCTGCCTTGTATAAACCATGAACCCAGCTAAAGATAAAGCAACGCTGTTCAGCTACCAAATTGGAATAAGAAATCATCCCGACAGAAGCAAACGTCTCGAGACTCCAGCGAGCAGAAGGTAGGCTGAAGGTCACTGCGGTTCAAAGCCTACCCTGGAAACTGAAGACAGGGTTGGAAGTTTTGATAAGAGCCCAGGTTAAAACGTTTAGTTTGGGAAAGGTCAAAGGTGAGAACCAAGTAGGCTTTGAAGAACAGAGAGTGAGGAACTGGGTTTTCAAGGGGAAAGATTAAGATCTCTTTATCAAAACTAAATTCAGAGACAACATGGTTAATCCTGCATAACAAATCAGACAGACAGCAATTTGTTTTGAGACGCAGCTGAGAGGCCCAGAGGTCAGAGAGATTTTTATTTGTTCTTATCTTGATGTTATCGCAGGAGTCCTGCAGCCAAAGTTTTGCTTGCCATAAATCATTACAGAATGCTGACGCAGGCTGAATGCTGTGCACAAGACTGCCACTGGAGTTCTTTAAAATAATCTTTATCTTTGATTCTTAATTTTTAAATCATTACTCAGAAATGTATGATTTAATTCATACACATAATAATATTAACAATAATAAATAAAGTGTTGGAACCACTGTGCCCTTCAGAACACAATGACAAAACACAATAACTATTTTTAACAATTTTTAAAGTGTTAATTGTGTGTAACCTCTAAAATGTCCAGTAAATTTGTGCCCCTACAATTGCACACCCTAAGAAATTTATCCTGTTGTCAACTCTGCAAGACATAAAAATGAAAAGCACAAAAGAAAGAAGACAAAATGTAAATACCAAGCGGTCACAGACAAACTTATTTCCTGTGGAGTCGCGTTGCTCATGGTGTCGGATATGAATGCCAGCAAGGTTGGACCTGATACTCTGCAGGTAGGGAAAAGGTGGCAGACATTACTCATCGCATCCGTACGCTCTCCATCAAACATGACCTACAGAGTGAGAAAAAAAATACATCTCAGACAGGAAATGTAGAAACAGAAATGAATTCACATACTTGTGTAAAACATTCTTCAAACCTGGAAATAGATGGTGCGCTCTTGTCTCTGACTGGGAATCAGCCAGCTCAAAACAACTGTATTTTCTCATTTTTATTGGAGAACTTTTTATTGCAGGACTAAGTTTTGTGGTACACAAGCATCATCTTCATCTTTACTGGACACTGACTAAAATCTAGTGAGCTGCCTACAAAGGAAATATTTTAAGGTCTTGCAGGCTGCAGGCTCTTATTGAAAAGCCACTCCTAAGATAATTACATTGCCTAATAAGTTACCATGTTTCCACCAAATTGTAGAGTGGCTTTGTATGTATGCTGTGTTTGAGAAGGCAATCCCATAATGCATTGGGCAAAAACAATAATTTACAAAAGATGCACAAAAGATGTGATTATAAATACTACAATTTTAATATTAAAGGATATCAATAAGCTCAGGGTTCAATGCAATACAAAGAGGATTGTTTTACCCAATATCTTTGTGCAACCAAAATCTATTTTTATGCCTAATTGAGCGAAGTACTGCAGTGTTATTTTGGTAACTTGCTAACACCAGCCTCTACTGAAATCGATCGCGGGTGTACTTGTATGAAGCACAAAGGTGCTGTCTATGCAAAGTGTTACAAATTGGCCTTTTGGATTAAGGTACTGCCTTAGGCACCTGCAAACATAGCAAGACAGTTCACTACGTTTTGGAAGACAGCCAGTGTGTTTGGCTAAATCATTTGTAGCCGTTACACTCACATTTATTAAGCCAATGGTTTTTCTTGGTTGATTTGAAATCCTTCTAATATTGAAATGACATTGACAGAAGCAATCAGAAGCAAGGACAGAGCAATCAGAAATGTCATCATCCAATATCATCTGCCTGAAAGCATATGGTAAAAAAGACTGATTTTGAGACTTCCACCTGCAGAGAGCTAATCAGAAGCTCTCAGCAGATCTTACATGCAGAGATGACAGTCAGGTTGGGAGCTCTGCTGACGAAACATCATGTATGTGATTGATTTGTGAAACAGCCCTAATTAAACTGACACATCTCTGACCACATCACTGTTCCATTCATCTGTCTGTGAATCCTGCAGGCAAGAAACTCAAGCTAGCTCAGACTGTAAGTGTACTTGAGCCTGAAGTGTTGAGCTTCTCATCCGCAGTGATCTAGGGAGAGTGCAGCGTCCCTGCTGAGGGCAATTACTTCCTGTTAAAAAGTGGGAAGAAGAAAGAAAAATAAACTTGCTTTTAGGAATGTTAAACCCATTCCACGCTTTTTAGATCCTAATAAGCTCTTTAACTGAAAAAGTATTCATAGGTAAATCAATGTATGTATTGTTTACATAAGTGTATGAATAAACTTGTTACATAATAGACATTTTACTTCTTTGCTTTCACATTTTTATGTTCAAGTAAAAATGAGCTCAAACAGCATTGCAAAAATAACACTGTTCATTAATGTAACAGCACAACGTCCTTTAAAAAATAATCAAGTGAACTAAGTTTATCATGCATCCTATTTTAACTTTGACAACCTAAAACAGGCACACTGAATTCTGAAAACAGATTTCTGCATCAGTAGACATTATACTGAATCCACCATTACTTTTAACATCATTTAGAGATGCAAATGAGAACAGGGCAGCTGAGGAAAAAAAAACAGACATGAAGCAGACTGCACATTGGATGGCTAAAACATCATTACACTCTTGTTAGCAACACACATTCAAAGGGAATTATCAATAACCAGAAGCCAAACCGCAATGAAACATGCATTTGGTTTTAGAGACATAAAGGAGAGAATCATTTCAACAGGATTTGGAACAGATGTAGCTTGCATCTTCAATTTGCTCTCCCCCAGAAAGGGTCAATCAAACTGTCCTACTTTTCCCCATTCAAGCACCTGCAGTCTGCCACGGCGAATACAGTATTTCATAGATCATTACGGGGAGCTATCGGGAGAGTTATTCAGGAAAAGCAGCCCTTATGAGACAGTTAAGCATTTCCTGGCCTTTTTAATGCCTGAGTCGAGATTTCTGCCGAACCCTTTTCACACTTGTGTTCACTCATTTAAATTACGAGCTCTTGTCGTTAATTCTTTGAGGTCCAGCGGTGCCTGTAATTAAATCTTACACAAATACACCCGAGGCTAACCAATTTCTGCTTCGTATTGGGTCAAATCAAGGATGGATGGATTTTATAAAACTTTGTCGCCGCAGCGAATCGGAGCGCACAGCGTGGTACGTACCTATGGTGAAGAGGGTGTGTGGGCGCACACAGGCTAAAGTGCATGGCAGCCCTTGTTTGACTGCACAACATGGTGCATACAGGAGAGAAGATTAGTTTTTATATTCACAGCCTCTTCACGCTTATTGCAGATGAACATTTGAGCATTGCAGAAAAAAGAAATGGTACAAAAATGCACTACTGTATGCTAAATGGCAGATGAGTCACATCAAAAAAGTACTAAAATATTAAAACTAAATTGTGTTTTGCTGCAGGACCTACCTTGGTACTGCATCTCCATAAGACTAATTTCCCTGGGGAAATCAATACTGGGTTTTGTGTGTCTGTGCGTTTGTGAAGGTCTCATACTTTTCTCATATGCTCATTGCTTCTTTTTCCATCAATGCTTGTTTTTAATTTGTCTTTCTTCCAACTCTGGCTCTGCACACATGACCGTTCACACCTAACAAGGCACCAGAGCATGCTGACACCCTAAATGAGTTTTACATGATAGATTACCATTTGTTCACTCGCTGCTCCACATGCTGTATATGGGCCAAGAAAGGGTATTGATTGGTTTCACGACGGGTGTGCAAATCCCTTTACGTGCAGCCCAGACTTGACATCCAGAGGTTTATGCATGCAGGAATGCTACTGTTCTAGAGACTGAATCAAAACAAATGAAGCGAATCTTCCCTCAGGCTCCATTGACACCGCTGGTGTAGGTACATATTCCATTCGTCTTTCACTTTACGACCACTTCCCGCAAGTTATAATTGCGTGCGAAGCGCTCTTGGAACTCTCGAAATAATTTTAGCCGCTTGCATTTACAACCTCTTCGACGGTTTTAATTATTGACACTTGAGGTTGCAAAGGGCCTTACGTGTTTCTGATCCATTTTCGCATCCTGGGTTTCAAGAAGTTATTGTACCTGGAACTCCAGGATGTTTTAATAGCACTCTTGCTCAGAAATAGAATCACTTGCAGCGGTTTCCAAGCTTTTGTGAATGTTATAATTGAGCTATTTAATATTTCAATAGGATTGCCTGCAGTCAAAAGCTGAGAGAAATATTGTCGTCCTCGGAGAACCTGGTAGTGGCTGATCTACCAGCCCGAAAAAAGATAAAAACGAAAGGGGAAAAAAGCAGAGCAGATGGAGCAGAGCGGGCAACCTAGCAAAGGAATTTTTCTTTATAAAACCACTGTGAACCATGAATTTCAGAATGAATGTTTAAACTTCTATTAATGATCTCAATGTGATTTTTAAAAGCTTTGTGCAACACTTTTCAACACTCTTATTTTCCCACTAAATTTGAGGGTTTCTTTCACCAAAACAGTTAATAGCTTGCTTAAATTCAACAGTCTGCCTTTGATACGGTACCTATTTGACTTCAAGGCTCCCATTGTCCACAACAATATTTAAAGCTCGATTTCACTGACAATTTTTATTACCAATAAAATATAGTAATATCTAGAACAATAAGAATTATCTTGACTGAGTTGTTTTAGCTCATTCCAATGGTTCTTTGTCTTCTTTTAAATACTTTGAAATTATTTTGAGGCCCTTTTCAAATTTGTCCATTTTTGACAAACTCTGTTTCTTACTATGGAAACCATATCAAGACATCAAACTCAAATTACAAAAACGCAAGTAAATCTTGCTGTCTGTGATATCGCGTTTGAAGTGACATCCATGCTGCATCCTTAACATCTAGGTACTTTAACACACTGCAATAGAGTGACGATGCAGATTTGCCAGCAGACAGCCCTCAGGCAAAGGGATGCTCTCATACTACCAATACTGTATTGGGAGCGCTACATTATTATATCCAAACATTGAGTTTGCACTGACGAATTTGACTCCCCTTGTTGACAGTGATTACAGCTCATTTGAGTTAACAGTCAATCTGCCTATATATTATACTGCCAAACTGCATGAGCCTAATTCATTGATGGAGGTATTTCACACTCATTAGGGGATTTGCATGCCTCTGTGTGTCTTCACAGCATGATAAGTCTTTGATTAAGAGAGTTATATCACCTCATTGCCTGAAATAGCCAAGCTTTAATACCTGGCAGTGGGATTACTGTGACATGGCCCAGGGCTAATGTGCCTCTTCCTGCTACTTGATTACTGCACTTAGTGGTCTAATGAGACCAAGCCAGGCTGGTGCCTCTCACGTTTTATTCTGGCACAGCTATTAAATGAAAATACATTAACGTTTGTGAGGCGCACAACGGATCTTCCCTCTGATTTAAGACGCTGAATGCTTTTGCCACCAAATTTCTAAACAGTTATATCACGAGTTAAGAAAGTTACCAGTTAATCCAGTACTTGTATATTGCAATATACATCAGCCACAAAAAAAAACACACTTAAAAAAAACTTACAAATGTCTTTAAACTATGAACCAATCAAATCAACAAGTGTCATTTATTGATATTAAAATATATAATGCAGGCACCAGTCACAAGCAAAGCAATTCAAGCTAAAATGTTACTTTACAAATTACAAATTATTACATATTACTGAATATATTATGCATAATTCTGACAGCATATGCCACCTTCAGTGAAACAGACATAAGTCCATACTGAATTTGTTTACAGATGCATCTTTTAATATTTTGTATAAAAAGGAATGCCATTTTTTAATATGCTAGCATATAGGCCGATAAGTGTTCTCTGATAAGTGAAGAAATTGCAGTTCAGAAAACCATGTACTACATACACACCATTGGGTACCGGCCACTTCAAACACTGATGCGAATAATGCCAGCAAGCGCTAGCTGCACGCTCTGTGCCATTTCACGGTCTCTAAACAAGCATCCATTTGTTTAAATATCATATCACATCAAGGTCTGACTCACCAGACTTTTGTTACACACAGCACGTGAAAAAGCTGCGTAAGCCAAACAAAAATCCTGCCCACATGAGCGCTAACGTCCTCAAGAGCATTTTATTAGCTACTCAGCAAATGCTGCCACAGCTATCGTCAACGGGAACAAATGGTTTGAAACGTCTATGAGCCATGCCTGGTCGAGTGTTGGATGTGATTATTGGTGAATGCAAAGAGGTTTGTTTTCTTTTTGCAGTTAAATTGACTCCCGCGTAAACCGAGAGCCACTGTGAATGCTTATAAGATGCACTTAAAGGAGAAACAAATGGCAAGGCCAATGCAAACTGAAACAGCATATATTTATTGAACCTTTATTCAATTTCCAGCAGGCACTGAGGTAGTTAGACGGAGGCAGAGTAAACTCCAAGACAATATTTTAATGGACTGAACACACAGACAACCCCATAACCTTATCAATGCTTAAATTTCTCTGTCACCTTTGCCAGAGACTGTTTTCACTTCTTAAGAGATGAGATTGCAATGGACTTCTGCCTAGTCAAATTAAGCCTGGGATGATCAGCCATAAATTTTCCCGATACGAAACACTGCATGCCAGTTAACATCCTTCATCAGACCCAGAGGCCACAATGCACAAGACAAGTGCTGAAATACAGTGCCCTGACAAATAGATAATGTGTTGTAATCAGATTTGATAGAGCTATTTACTGCAAATTAGACGGAAAACTCATCTGACAGCTTATAATAAGCCCTGTGCATATTATTGAATAGGTCATCTCAGTTACAGACACTTGGTAATTCAGTTAGTAGTATTGTTAAATTAGTTAGAAATTACTAGAGAAAAGAAACTGGAGACACCGTAGCAATAAAGTAGTTTTTAAAGGGGCGTCTACAACGAGGATCTTTATAATACCTGGAGACAGTGATGTATTCACATTCCCATTATTTCAATGGCAGTCACAGCTGGCACAAGACCTCAGAGAAACATGTATAATCTGGCATCTCTGCTTATGAACTTACACTGCTTACACTGTGCTTAACTTCCAGTTCCTTTCTGTGGAGCTGCTACACCGTTTGATTGACAGGTAACACACAAGAATGTGCAAAGGTAGAAATTCCTGCTAATGTTTTTGCAGGAATTTACATGAAGAGCAAGCAACCAATCAGCAATCTGTGTCTTTCAAACACAGATGTATGTACATACATACACACTCTCTTTGACCTCTCACGTGCTAATGCTAATTAGCCCCAATGCGACTAATAACCCTTAAAGCACTAAAGAAATATTTGAGTTTCACTTCAAGTTTCAAATTATGAAGTTAATTCAAAGAGGAACAATATTGTGAGGCTGGTGAAAAGAAGAGGAAGAATATAAAACTCAAAGAAACTCAATAGGAAATAATAGGTCCAAATGATGAATCAAACCAGCTAGAGGCCTGACAGAGGGAGAAAGAGACACGACCAAAGACAAGCAATGACCTGAATGTGCACACCCTGGTGGAAAACAGCTGAATCACCCTGCACTTAACATCCAGTGAGCCACAAGGTTAACTGCATCATTTTGGGTTCACTGAGTTGGCAAAATCTACTGCTTAATGCAATCAGAATCTGTGGTGTATCCTTAGGATGGAAAGGAATTCAAGGACGGACTTACACAGAGATGTTTACAGGAAGTAGTTTTCCTATTTCTGCAGATTTGCTGTTTGAAACAGTGCCACTTTGCCAATGATTGAGCAAGCAGGTATCTCCGCCCCAAATTCATGTCATTGTCCAAGCCAATGCTGCTGATTCGAGCAGGACGAGAACCGATCTGTACATTTTGCAGAGGAATCAATCTACCTAAAAAAAATGACACATTTCACTTTTAAAAATAATTTAAAGCCACAGCACAGCAGATTAACATCATATAAAACAATAAAAACAGAACAACATATTTATTCCAATAAATTTAGGGACAGTGTAAATTTCTCAAGTGTACCTAGCATGTACATTAGCAACAGCAGAGATAATGCACCTATAAACATTATGCACCTGTTCAAATCCATTATGTTCCGTCTAACTGATGTTTATGCAAGAATAAATCCAGTGTGAGTCTCCTAAATGTGTGGTTGATTGTCATTATACAGCCCTCAGGTGTGGATAAGCATGTGACAATGTATATACACAAAGCCTATGCTTGTACAGTGACATGCATATCTGATATAGATGAAAAATGACTAACTTTGTAAAGGAAGACACCTTGAAACACATACACACAGAACCACATCAACCAAGCCTGTAGACAAAAGGTTGGTATCATCAGACTTGCAGATAAGATATTTTGTGCAGAGACGATAACAAAAGATCAGCCTACACACTATATCACACAGACGGCTATTTATTTTATTCCCAATTAATTATTACACACAGTAAGGAGGCTAAAGACATTTATATGTATTCAAGCAGAGTATTAATTAAAGGAGATAATGCATTGCCTAAAGACCCTTCATTTGTCTTTGCCAGTGAATGTTCATGATTTTAAATCAACAGCTGTGAAGAACGACCCAGGAAGACAGTAAATCTTACACTATTACCAAGGTAATGCAATCTCTGCTTGAAGGAAATGGATGTGCATTCAGCCACCAGACAAAAGGTGGAATTTGAGATTTCTGAACTCAGCAGTTTTTTTATATATCAAGCTGCCCCTGATTAATGAATACACAAACTACCCAAATGTGTTAGAACAGATTAGGGTCACACCTTACACGGTTTTCAGACAGCACACCCACAAACTACCCACAGTCCAGTCAATTTACCGATTACAAACATGGAAACTTCTGTGAACGCAAGTTTAAAGCTAATGACATCATCAACATTTTCTAAAAGCAAGCCTGTGATTGTTCGATTTGACCACAAGTTCTCGCTTTCAGTCACACCATCATGTTGCCAAGAAGGCCCTCGTCCTGCACTCGCACATCCACAATTTCAGTTCACTGTGACCTCCAGAACCCACATAAACACCGTGCAAAGAACATCAAGCGCCCAGCAAAGTTGGGACCGGTCGATATTGCCGTAGAGAGAGAGATAATGTACGGCATCCATTCTGTGCTCCCCTCGCCTGTCTTGCAGTGTTGGTGACAAATTGCTGGTGACATATCACCACATCCAGGTGGAGAGAGTATCCTTATCATAGGCTGACACCTCCACCCGGCCCGTTTTGTTCATCTGTTTGAGTTCACCCTTGAAGAAAATGATATATTAATGGCACGTCCCCTTGAGGTTATCCATGCCTTTGATTCTGTTTATAAAAAGCAAAGAGAAGGAGTTTAGCAATATCTTTAAGGCCTGGGCTCTCGGATGCCTGCAGCGCTATGCCTGTTACTGTAAAACCGTGACGGCATTAGCTTGTTTGGAATTACTGTGCATGTGTCAGGCCTGTAAATAAAGCAATATATGTATGTGTGTGTGTGTGTGTGTGTCTGGGTGCTTATATGGTGATTAATGCGTATGTATGGAATAACTCCTGCATATTTCCTTCTGTATTAAAAGATGCATTATTTCCTCCAAGCATCACCATATTTTCATTATTTCCATGCAACTGTTGAGCTCATTATGTTGAGTAAGTAATGGAACAACTGCACTATCTCTCTTGGCAATTCATTATCCATAGTGTGGACCTATTTTCCTAGCGGTGAAATTAAATTCTCGCCTTTTTGAACATAGCAACTCGTGTTGTTTTTGGAATGCACACGGGCGCTTTGAAATGAGGAGCCATATCTTGTTAATATGATGAAGTCATGCATATATTGAGGATTTAATCAATACAAAATTGATTTTTCATTGCCGTCCTCACACATTTAAAACAAAAATTGATGAATCGCTGTAGCTTATGGGGACTCTTGTAATGTGTACTACAGTCAACAGCCATCGACGGCTGATACAACTGTTGATAAGACTTCTGGTTTGTTCCTTTTCCTTCAAAACAAGCACTATATAATAAATTCAATATTCACTGATGTTTAGATTCTGAGACCACTTGTAAAAATGCCTTGATTGATTCACCTCATGAGTTAACAGTGTTCCAATAAGCATCATGCATGATTCAATGAAAGCAAGCAAATGTGACCTTTTGTACAAAAGCATTCTAGTGGTCAGTGTCACACTGATGAGATCTAGCAATGCAGTCAGAATGTTAAATATTTCTTATTCCTGTAACTTCCCAATATTTCTTTAAAGTTCTTCTCAGGTTTAGATTGTCTTTAAATTAACCAATTTGCCTCAATGTGGCACCAGACACATAATATGTTCCCATTAAAGCTTTTTCAGTGTGTTACTGTTCTTCCTTTGTTTGCTTAACTATTTCTTTGAGCCTCTCTGTTATCTAACTCACATGGTGAGCCATAATTCATCTGAGGTAAAATGGTAAACCCATTTAGAGCTTTAAATAATTAATCAGACCTTTCTCCAAGTTAAAAATCCTTCATTATTTATGCAAAATGCTTATTGGACCATATCACGTTTTCTGTGCTCTGTAATTACTTGTGGAGCACCTTAACATGTTTACTTGAATGGATTAAAACCCTCCCAGCCCAAAAGTTGACAATTCCACCAACAATGCTAATAATACAGATGCAAAGAATGGTGATCACGTAGACACAGCATTTTTCATTCTCCCCACGGTGACTGAACGTGTAACTTCAAACACTGTAATGGAACCTCAGTACTTATAAACATGCACAAAAGCCTTTTATTACCTCATGCTAGTTTGCACACCATTAAGCATAGACTATAGACAAACTCCCTTTTGTAAACTGTTCCTTTGTAGAAAACAAAATAAGGACGAACAAAAACAGCAAAGGTCAAGGAGCGACTCAAATTGTCTTTCACATCAGTTGTAAAAGAACCAATATCCGATATTCTTTCCTCAACAAATCCAGGAGCCTAAAAAGCTATTCAATCTATTATGTTTTCTTGGGCCATTGAAATTGTCTGCCTGTGTCTTGACCTTGGCCTCTGGTAACATCACATGCTTCACACTAAAGCCCTTAATACTATGAACACGCTCTTGATGTTTAGTCAATATTAAAATGTATGAGTGTTAAACGCAGCAAATATCCTTATGTGTTTCCAAATCACAAGCTATACAATCCTAGCATAAAACAAACTGTAACAATGTGACTGTACATACACACACACACAAACAGACACACATATTTATATATCTATGCTTGCCCCCCTGTAAACAGAACCGTTTGACTTTCTCAGCTAATATCTCCAGCAGCATCATTAATCTGTTAGGAATATAGCGTGTGTTCCCATTATAACCCCCAGCCAAGCCTCATGCACCAGTGAGGAAACAGCTCCCAGTGTGATGTCAGCATCCATGCGCGGACATCATCCCCTCAGGGCTGCGTGCGCCCAAACAATCAGCAGCACTATGTTAAGAAGAGAGAGCGTCTCATTAAAGAAAGTTCAGCTTTCTGTGCATGTCTTTCAGGCTGACGTGAGCGCAACATGCTAATTAGCTTCTCTCCACATTGTCCCTTAAAAGAAAACAGTTTAAGTCGACTGTAAATTGGCTGAATCACTTCAACGATAAATCACTGCTATTGACCCAATGACTATTGTGAGTCGCTAAATGCATGTCAGAGGTTTGCAGAGTTCACAGATGACTGCATGCTTCTGTTCTGACTGCCTGATATTCTGCCATACATAAAGCGCAAATACCTCCTGAAAAGCTTGTTTAGAAGCAACAACAACAACAGATGACCTTTGAAAGACACTCAGCGGCAATCATCTCAATAACGATAAGTGTATTTGCACCAAATACAGTGCTGTACTAAATGTAGCAGGAATTCAGACAAGACTAAATCTGTATCCCTCGCCCACAAAGTCAGCCATTAGATAAATCTATATTGTGCACAGAAAAACAAATGCACGGTGGCTTATTAGAGACAGGAGTCTTAGAAACATTCTTCAAACCAAAGTCATGTCCCTCTGCCAGCTTTCTGATATATTTACAATTGTTTGTTTGTGTGTGTGTGTGTAGGCAGTGATAGTTAAATGCCATGTCACTCACTCTAACAGCTGGCCAGAGTAAAGACTGATGACCAGATCAGGAGGAAGTGGAAATGATGAAGCCCTTTTCTCGCCACCAGTCCATATCACCCTCCACAGGAACTGTTGCACTGCTCCTAAAGAATTCGTGCCCTCACCGGCCTGCTAGATGCAACCACCTGCCCAGACAAGAACACCAGCCAGAAGCACTGCCCTTATATTTCAGCCTGACAGAAGACACAGAGCCATGAATGATGTGAAAAAAACATGTTAATTTTGGAGTGAATGCTGTGGCTAGGGAGCAACATGTGCAATATGGGCCAAAGAAAGGCAGTTCTCTCAGATCAATGCAGCACCCATCTGATTTCTGCCCTGACAACATAGCGTCTGTTGTTGAGTCTACACGTCGATACAAACGTATTTTAAGACCGTTATGTGGTATTATGAAACACATGAACGCACCCAAACATGAACAGTCAACCGAGAGAGAGAGAAACTGTGGATCGTTCATGTCCCTGAGGATTATATGATAGATTGAACCAGTCTATCTCCTCTCCAAAGTCTTGTCATGAGTGTTTTTGGTCATTTAACACAAACCCCTGCTCTCTACTCTAAGTGCTTCATTAATACTCTGATGGAACGTTAACCTAGCAGACCATTGTTGCCCTTTATTGAATCCCACCGTGTAAAAGATGTTCACATTCAGACAGGCCTGTGAAAAACACAAAGCTCATGTCTTGTGTTTTCCTGCACTAGCTATGGATTGCATTCAAGTCATTATGAGAAGTGAGCCAATCAAAATTTGCATTTAGATTAGAGTTGTAATGGGAAAAAAATGCACAGATGAATGGGGTGAAAAACTACAAATTTTCTTGTTTGCCAAATAAAAGCATACAGCCTCAACAATGAGAGGAATATATGTAGACAATTTAGTTTGAATAACAGTAATTACCAGCTATTGTGGTACTTTACTGATAATAATTGTGTGGTTAAAGTCAACAGAAGAAAGCACTATTTCTATTTAGTCAAAGAAACCTTTCCTTATATAAAAGAAGCTTAAAGTTATGACAATTTAAAGGAATGTTTTACCCAGATGTGTACTGAGACACAAAACTAATCAAAACCTGTAATTTTTTGTCTTTATAGACATTGCTGTTCCTCATAGTCATTTTGATGAAGATGATTTTTAAAAATATTTATGTCAGTGGAGGTTGTTCATTCACTGTCACACAAGAAAAGCTCATTTATAAGAGCCCAATCACGCCATTCAAATCATCCGAGACCCTGAAGTAACAAAGGCAGTTAATTAAAGGAGGCACACACATACAATTGGGTGTTCTTGTAAAATTAAACAATAAAGCTAGTAAGTGCATTCCACATGCTTAAACAATAAACCTAATTTTCCTGCTTCCACTGCCTGTCTGTCTCTCTCAGAATAATCGCTGTTCTTTAGCCGCTTACAGATAAGCGATTCACTGATGTTTCTAAAAATAGCGAGTATCATTTTCATCACTAGCCTCATTTTGAAAACCTGTTGCGGTTCTAAATTGACAGTGATTTGACTGTCATCAGACATCAGTCCCAGTGAAGGAGTGATAAAGCCATCATTCTTTTCTTTATACCCCTGGATTCCCTGTGAGAATAAAAGCAGTATGCGACACTCCACCGAGCTCTATTTAAGACCAGCTGCTAACTGCTCTCAATTTGACGCCTCGGCACCTTTATTTACTCGCTCACCTCTGAAATACAAATTCAATCGGCTTCCTTTATCGCCGGCCCAGAATTGTGCTTGTTTCTGCCTGAGGATGGAATAGATTTCGTGTTGTTTTCTTTTCTCCTCATTCTTCATAATCATGCAAATCAGATCAGGGCTGAGTGAATGCTAAAGAGTATCATGGGGCCTCCCCATGGCCCCTGGGTGAGGGCATCTGGGGCTGTTTTCATAAGCATTTCATTTATATTGTGACCTCGAGTCATGCAATAAACAGGCTATCATTATTATCTCCCTATTCGTACCGCTGCCCTTTGCACGCCAATAAAGCATCAAGTCTTGAATACATCTCTGACACGATCACGGTGCTTTTCTCCTCATTATGTGCTGGGCTCTGCTTGAGATGCTGGAATAGAATTGAAAAGGGTTGCAAGCAGAACTTGTGTTCACTGGTGCAGTGAGAATCAAACTCCAGCACAGCTAATGCCTCACTGATATGTGGAAAAACATGCAAATAAAGTGTCTATTTTATATGCATTACTGTACAGTCTGATGTGGGGACCTGCCTGTACATGGACTGACTGCCCTGTGCTTTATATGGAAATATTTTCAAGCATTATGAACATGGAAAATGTGTTAGTGAAATTAGTTAACATATACTGTAACACAATTTAAAAGTAAATGACTGACACACTGAACCATGAGAGGGTAATGATCACACCATTAAAATCACCAAACGTAACAAGTGCAATACAATTTAGCAATAGCAATACAATTTAGACACATACACCAACCAATCAGAGTGCATTCACCAGTTGCTAAATGACTACAGCAACCAAAATAACTCACTCTCAAAAGTATACAAGCTTACAAGAAAAGTATACAAGAAAATTTAACATT
Organism: Yasuhikotakia modesta; assembly: GCA_036877545.1. NCBI lineage: Eukaryota > Metazoa > Chordata > Actinopteri > Cypriniformes > Botiidae > Yasuhikotakia > Yasuhikotakia modesta. Next base: position 818 of record JBAJNP010004264.1, on the reverse strand, counting down.
TTCTATCAATGAAAGTCAATGTGCTGTCATTGGCATCTGCTGAAAGAGATGAAAATAATGCAGAAATTATTCTTCCGATGAGAGATGTTGTTGTCGTGCTACCATGAGTCATGGATACTCTGAGTGAGAGAAGCTTAAGGAAACATGACTTGCCCATCTGCAAAGAGTGTTTAACCAGGACACAATTTACAGACTTTAATAGCGGATCACTTTTCCAGACATATGCATGTGGCCAATACATCTATATAGTCACAAACTAAAGGGAGTTCATTTTAATATTAAAACTTCAGTTTAACTTGGTGCCAATGTGCCTGGCAAAGACTCTGGTACACTGAGATCAAGTGGAAAAACAATAATTTTAAATGAGTGTTTCTATTAAGTAAAGCATTGCAAATTAACACAATTACCATTTGCTTCGAAGCCGCTCTTGTGGGACAGCAAGGGTGGAACAGCATTGTTCCATCAGTCTAATGAAGCTTCCCCTTAACAGGAATCAAATTTAGCAGGAGGGAGAATCAGGCAGCCAAGTGATTTATTGGCGCAGAAGATTTTGTTGCGTCTGTCTAATGTAAGTTCGCAACAAGGGACAGAATTAAAAAAAAAAAGTTTAGAAATGTTTCCTTCTTCATTCCTCAGATGTTGGAACTGTTTACATTTTTGCATGCATTGAACAAATTTAATCAAAGTGTTTTTGCTGAGCCTAATTCAGGCCAGTTTGGAATATAAGATAGAAATGAAACAAAACAGCCAAAACAAACCTGCTTAAATAAGGAAACGGGTTGCCCATTTTTCTGGCAACATTATTTATTACAATAACT